>JAJJHY010010948.1:1473000-1755460 GCA_021224005.1 Drosophila setifemur | reverse complement strand
TATATATATATTTATTTATTTAACTGGTCCACAATTGAGGATAGGAGTGTTCCATTAAACCAAAAATCGTTGATAAGCATAATAGAAGTACTCAAAAGTACATATACATATTCAACAGTTATTCCCCCTCTGTTTACCGTATCGTCTCTGTCGCAACTTTCAAAATATTTACTATTCGTTAGTTAGACACCTTTCGTTTTAAAACAAAATTTTGTTGTAAATGTTAGGACACCCGCAATCGCTTGTGGTCTGTTCTTGCATCGATTCGTGGTCTTTTGAGCAGACCTCTTTGCCAAATTCCAATCAAAGAAAATTGCGTGTATTTAAAAATGGACCTTGTTCTGTTGGCATCTGTCGCCGACTGGACATAGCGACACAGCGATGGCCAAGCCCGCCAAAGCCCTCAATCAAGAAGAACTTCCTTCGACAAGCAAAAATGAGCTGGAGAGCCGAAGATCTTCGGTCGACTCTGTTTCCGTCCCGTATGCCTGCTACTGCTGCGAGGCCAAATGTCAGGTGGAGGAGAAGGACTTTATTGTGTCCCAGTCCGATGAGGAGGAACCGCCATTCCTGATCAACTCGCCATCAATGGCTCGCGATTCCAAAGACACAGTCACTGTTAGAATAACGCGTCCACGCTGCCAATGCGCAAACTGCCCTCTCAAATACATGTGTGAGTGGGCCCTTATAGAAACGCTTTGACTATGCAAATTGCGACCTGTTTCTACTTTATCAGCACTCAAAGAAACACCCTAGGCGGGCGTCTCTTGAATGCTTCAAATAGTTAGACTTTATTTCGGTTCCATGTCGCGTCTCTCTGCCTTTAGTCGCGAAAACTTCAACCAGCAGGTTTTCACAATTTTCCAGGATGTCCAGGGCGAGTTTAATGAAAACTTTGAGTTCTTAGGTATATTGGGCTGACTTTTATTTAACTTTGAGTAAATAGTATTAAGCTAGCAGAGTAAGCTTACATGTGTTGTTCTGATTTTAATTTAACTTTGTAAGTCTGCGAAAAACATTTCGCCCGAAAGGTTCAATGGAACGTATATATATAACTTCTCGATATAAGAAAAGTTTAAATGATTTGCTGATAAAACATTTTTACATTCTAATCTTTTGTTATGCTCTACTTTACTGCGCGGCGAACTCATGGGGAAAAACAAGAAAGAAAGGCTAGCTTCGGGGACCGAAGCTTACAAAACCCGACCAGTTGCCTTCAAACCGTTTGATGGTTTGTATGGCAGCTATAAAAAATAATGGTCCGGTTTTTGGTATTTTATTTTATAATTTGGCTTTAATGTATATGATAAGTATATTGTCCAAAAATGAATTCATTGTCTTGAAAAACACCAGAGTTATGGTCTGTGATGTAGTGCAACCGACAGTCGGACATGGCTAGATCGACTCGGCTGGGGATGATCAAGAATATGTATAATTATAGGGTCGGAGGTTTCTTCTTCACTGCGTTAAAAATTTCTGGTCAAAATTAAAATACGCTCTGTAAGGGTATAATATATATGTAATATTGGGTAAAATTCTGAGCTTCGGGTTTCAAAGCCATTCTTTCTAGACGTTTCGTGCTTTGTCTATTTTTGCCCAACAGCTGGCACGCAATGAGGGCTCATTAAGGTCACTGCTTGACTCTCAGCTGGTGTATTAATAAATTATTGAGAATACAATTGTAAAGAGTAATGGTTCACTTTGGATGAAAATCTTGCAGTTGTCATTGCGCGCTACTTGAGGCATGCAAATTTTTTTTCTTCGCACGAACTTTATCAGTAAATTTAAACATAATCGCTTTAATCTAAATAATAATTATATAACCTTTTAATTTCATCCTTTTAGATGATCCTCTCTTCTCAGAGATGGTGGCGAAGGCCGAGGGGGCCATAGAACACGGTGTGCTGCCCGAACGCATTTACCAGGGTAGCAGTGGCTCATATTTCGTTAAGGATACCTCTCATGTGAGTAAAATTTATTGTCAGAAATTCAACAAATATTTTGCGTATTGATATGAGTGGATGCGCCAAGTTCTGGCCTTCAGATTCAATTTTTTCTACTACGTCGCGCATATAAAAAAGAATCAGACAATCGGGGAAGCTTTGTAATTGAGTTGCCATTGCAGAACTTTTGGTTTGCTTCTGAAACATTATTCTCTGTTTGATTTAGAACCAAAATCAATTGATATAATTTTTGTTTTCAATTGACAGCATTGCCTGGCTGTTTTCAAACCGAAGGATGAGGAACCATACGGCAGACTGAATCCAAAATGGACCAAATGGATGCACAAATTATGCTGTCCTTGTTGCTTTGGCCGAGCCTGTCTGATTCCTAATCAGGGGTAAGCTTTTTTTTCTAATTGTCTTTAATAGAGAAAAATACATAATGCCAATTATTAATTTTTAAGGTACCTATCCGAAGCTGGGGCGAGTCTCGTTGACCGCAAGCTCAATTTAAACGTGGTGCCAAAGACGAGAGTGGTGCGATTGGTGGCCGAGAGCTTTAACTACGCTCGCATCGATCGACAGAAAGCCAAGCTGAAGAAGCGCATCAAGGAGCATTACCCATCGGCCCACTTCAACCGGATGAGCCTGCCGCTGAAGGTAAGCTTAGGCTTATTTAATTAATTTTTTAAAGTAACGCATTTATCAATTCCTTGCAGACCGGTTCCTTCCAGATGTTCGTGGAGGGTTACAAGGACGCTGACTACTGGCTACGTCGCTTTGAAAGCGAGCCACTGCCGGAGTCTGTAGCAAAGTCCTTCCAGCTGCAGTTCGAACGCCTTGTCGTCCTGGATTACATCGTACGCAACACGGACCGGGGTAACGACAACTGGCTTATCAAGTACGTGGCGCCCAAAATCATAACTCAGGTAGTCGGAACTGGCGGCAGGACGATGAACGGGGTGATACGTCCCAAAATGCCCGAAGCGGGTGTACCACCAATCGGCTGTACTACCGAGCCCGAAAAGCAAACCCAGCCGGCTGGCGCGAAATCCCCGAATGGCCAGCCAGACAGTAACAGTTTGACAAGCAGCGAAGATGAGCCCTCGCAATCCCCTCAATCAGACCCCGCCTGGAATGTGGTGAACCCTGCGTTCATTCGAATCGCTGCCATCGACAACGGTCTGGCCTTTCCTTTCAAGCATCCGGACTCGTGGCGCGCCTATCCGTATCACTGGGCTTGGCTGCCGCAGGCGAAAATACCGTTTAGCGAGGAAATCAAGGACCATGTGCTGCCCCAGCTGTCAGACATGAACTTTGTGGAGGAAATTTGCACAGATCTCCTCTACCTGTTTCAGCAGGATCGTGGTTTCGATAAGCGCCTATTTGAGCGGCAGATGTCTGTGATGCGCGGCCAGATCCTGAACCTTACCCAAGCATTGAGGGATGGCAAATCGCCAGTTCAGCTGGTCCAAATGCCGGCTGTGATTGTGGAGCGGTGAGTGCAATGACCTTACTTTATTGCGCATACTTTTATTTGTTTTGTTTTTCAAGGTCCAGCGGCAGTCGTTTCTTCTCATTTACACAGCGCTTCCAGAACAAGAGCCCATTCTTTTCCTGGTGGTAAGATGTTTAAAATTCATAAGCACAGTATAAAATATAAAGTGTATAATTTTTCAGCTAAAAAAACCAGGAGAGCCCCTGCTAACCCCACCAAAAACCAAATCAGGCAGCCCAGTCCGCCGTCGTGTCTATGCGCATCGTTGTTGTCTAGTTAACCCCAAAAAGTGATCAGTTGCAGCCAGCAAGGAACCAATAAGTTTTTTTTCTTTAATCTATTAGTTATATTTTGGCCAAAAGTCATATATTTTCTTATGAAATAATTTATTTATATTTTTCATATGTTTATTCTTGAGCACACCCTTTCCATGGTTATATGAGTTGAGAGTATCCTTCGCTTCGTTGAGCGTTTGTATAGCAATTGTTTCTGCATCAAATTAGATGAACTTGAGTTGTGCTTACAGGCGATTCGCGGTTTATTCAAAACGGGTTACTATTTACATCCAACATATCAGTGAAGTAATCAAAATTTATTTAGACTCGCTATCACCCGATGCATAATTTAATTATGTTACATCAGTCAAGGGGCAAATGCCGATTGTTATTTGCATTGGTATATATTTAGTTGTGTCCTTATGTAAACTATAATTTATATTATGAAATGTATGGGGCAACCCTCACACCTAACTTGTTGAGTTTGAGGATTATGTGTAGGCAGTCCAATAAATTTGAAATAAATGAAGTTATAAATGCATATATATATAATATATAAAAAAAGCAAACATAATTTTAATTAAAAAGGCTTTTCAGATATCCTTGAACATTTGTATTAAAGCTATCAGCTGCATCCAGAATAAATGAAATAGGTAAACTTAATAAACGAATAATATTGCTACGAAAGCCAGTCGTCGGAGGCATCAGAGGTCAATCTGACAAGGGCTGTCCCACCGGGGCTATTCTTGATTCTTATTGGCTCCTCGATCTTCTTCGAGGTATTCCTGGTGCTTGTCCGAGTGCTTGCTTCATCTCCATCGCACCCTTTTGATACCAGGGTATCGGATGCATTTACTCCAATATCATTGCACTGGCTGTATTCTGTGGTGCTCGATAAGATGGTCACCTGATTTGCTGTTATTACGGTTTTCATATCATCGTCCTCCCTTCCTCCAGACGCATATTCCTTTACTGGGCTTAAAATCATCTCAGTCTGTGATTTCACTTTTGAAACAGTAATTTTTGGCGTGGTAAGGAAAGTGGATATGGAAGGCTGATACCCTGTGCTCAACATTGTGGCGCAACCTTTGAACTTGTACCACTTGGAGGGTACATCGCCGGTAACAAAGAGATCGCGTCCAACAGGTACGGTGCTGATGACTCTCTTTGGCTTCAAAAAGCGAACGAAGCGCTCCAGCTCTTTGTAGCTTGAGTGTTCCGAATACTCAATTCCTATGGTACTAATTTTCTTGCCATAAGATGGTTTACTGTTTTTTTCCCAGCCGCTTGGTCTTATTCCCAGCAACATGTCATATTGGTCTTCAAATTGCATAAAATATTCCACGAGGCTCTTAAAGGCAAAGTTAATTATAATAAGCAAATGTGTTTTAAAAATCTGTTAAGAAAAATAGCTAATTTCTAAGGCAAAATGGCAATTCATGCTGATTACACCTTATACTAGTTTAGCTATTACGATTACGAGATATATTAACTTTAAACTACAATTAAAATATCAACTATAGAACGACATACCGGATAGCTAACTTTCCCCATGCCGATAACGTGCAAGTTTGCTTCGCGAGGATCATCTGTGAGTACAACCTCTAGTTCCGGCCATTGTAGGCAGCCGACTGCCTTTCTGCGGTTAGGCTCCGTCCAAACTCGAAGCGCAAACTGCTCGGCCAAAGCCATCCAGATTTTCTCTTTTCCGATTACGTAGGCCCCACATACGACGAGGATACGTTTGAAAGGATTATTTTCGAAAAAAACACGCACCAACTCCACGGCTCTATCAACGCTTTCGGTTTGATGGCAGAAATCGTAATTCTTGTTCATATACGTTGTGTCCAAATATAACAAGTTGATGTTGGTGTGGTTCCAAAAGATCGGAAGGGATTCCATTTCGGAGCTAGCCCTAAAATCTCCAGTGTGCAGAATGCATTCGCCAGTGCTGAGTTTGAAGAAAAACATCAGTGCTCCCGGACAACTGGAAGGTGAAAGTAAAGGTTTTATTTACATATTTATATTACATTAATTCAACATACTGATTAGCTTCTATGGCAGTCACTTCTACATTATCAACAACTATCGTCTGGTCCACATCAATCTCATTGATGTACATCTCATCCAGTTTAATAAAGGTTCGCACCAGGCGCGCCGTAGTGGGACTCATGTAGAGGGGATAAGAAAACTTCCTTGTGAGACCGATATAGTGATCCGCATGGTAATGGGTGAGGAAATAGTGTGTGACTCCAGCTATTTCGCCAAACTGGAATCCATCGACGCAGAAATTGGTACCTTCAACAACTTTATAAGGCGGGCATGGCTTGGATTTTTTTGGTTTTCTCCCAGTTTGCGGTGTTTTCTTTGCAATGGGACTTGTTTTGGTAGCATTTGATGAGGCGGGAGAAGTTTTTGCTGGAATAGAGATATGTCGTCTTCGCAATTCTTTGCTAGAACCAATGGCAGGTACACATTCTTTTGGGACTTTAGTTGTAAATGAGGCCAGTGAGACCTTTGTTGTAGCGTTTTTCATTGGTGTTACCACTGGCATTACATCCAGTTCTTGACTAGATGTTGCTTCAATAATCGATACCTCTTTAACAGCCTGCTCGCTATCGCCCTCGGAGCACAGATCGATTACATCCAGTTCGCCGAGGCTTGTGTTCTCCTTGCCCTTTGCCTTGCGTGCTGGCAGCACTCGCTTTTCCGGCGGTTTCAAGTCTCCCGTGTCCTTGCAAGTCGCATCAAACAGGCGCTTACGTCCCTTAACAGCTCCAGCTTTCTTCGGCTTAGCTTCAGCAGCAACAGACTCTCTGGCGGACGAAGGCGGCACCACATCCAGTTTGTAGTTTTTGGAGGAGCTCTTGAAAAACGAATCAATGCGCATTTGGCCGGGCAACGGCGTTTTCTTGGATGAACGCTTCACCGTAGTGCTCGCTATAATTACACCATGATGCTCATGATCTTTTGTTTTCTTCGTCGTGGTCGCCGCACGAGTTTTTCCCGCCCTTTTCTTTTCTGGCGTTCGGTGATCGCCGATTTCCAGTGCCGTTTCCGCACGCACATCTTCATTATTACTTGAGATATCTTGGAGCTCTGTTAAAGTTTTAAGACGTATTTTCCCTACGTTAGACATGTCGAGAAGTAAACAAGAACTCGAATTGGTCGGATTGGAGAGAAGAGCGAGGAACTCAAATAGAGAGACCAGCCCGCACTTTTTGAAATCTCGCATGCGTTAACCCAAAGTATTTTACGATTTTCTGTATGCCACGGTATTACCTTATTTAGGCGGCCGTTGCTTATTATTTAATTTAATGGAAATCCTGAATGAAAATGTCCCGGAAACCACGACAAAGTCCTCGAAACCGGGCGTGTCCATAGGTGGAAAAATCCTGATAGCAGGCACCGGAGGTGTGGCCATCGGACTGTCGATTGTGTGCGCCTCTTTCGTGGCCCCCGCCTTTCGACGGATTTGTTTACCTTACGTGCCAGCCACCACTGAACAAATCCAAAATGTACTCAGTTTCTTGCCAAAGAATGCTGCGGGAAATTTGTTGGACATTGGCTCCGGAGACGGGCGCATCGTGGTGGGTGAGTGGGCTCTTCCCGATTAAATCGAAAACGCCCAAATTCACTTATGTAATCCTGTCTAGCGGCGGCTCACCACAATAGGGCTCTCAAGACCGACGGCGTGGAGCTAAATCCCTGGCTAGTCTACTACTCTCGCCTAGCTGCACTGCGTCATGGGGTCTCCAGGCAGGCAAGCTTTTTCCGAAGAGATCTCTGGAAGTTCGACATCAAGAACTACAACATAGTGGTAATATTCGGCGTAGAACAGATGATGCAGGACCTGGAGCACAAACTGATCGCCGAGTGCTCGCACAACGCGCAGATAATCGCCTGCCGCTTTCCACTGCCAAACTTACAGCCTGCTAAGATTATTGAGGATGGGGTCAACACCGTTTGGTTTTATGAACTCAACAAAAAGAGTGCAAATAATTAGAGGCCTTGTTATTAAATACCGTAGTTTTATTGTTTTCACACTTTGAAAACGACGCCTGCGATAAGTGCTAGAAGGGTATAGGTAAAGGTTTTGTCAGTAATACAAACTTTTTACCTTACAAGAATACAAAAATGACGAGACGAGATGAGTGTAGAGAGGCTAGCGATGCCAGCCGGAATACAAGAGACGAAGGAACAATAAATGTGGAGGCAGTGAAGCTGGCTCATGGAGGCACGCTTGGGCTAAAAGCGGCGGCCTAGATAAATGCACTTGACGGCCTCATTGCGATAGACTTCGACAAAACCGATCCTTGAATAAAAGTTTATCTGGCCAACATCCTGCTCGGCGATGCACACGTGGATTCCAAAGCATCCGCTCGCACGCAGGACAGCCAAGAGCACGGTAAGCAGGCGTTTGACGATGCCCGAATCGAGTTCCTCTGTTTCTCGCAGAGAGGCGGCTCGCAAAACTGCCGGAAACGAGCCGCTTACCTCGACGGGGCACGGTTCCGGGACCTCGTTACCGCTGCTAGCGTGGAACTGATCCACAAATCGGGTAACCAACTGCTGCAACTGCTCCTCGCTATCCTGAACACAGAGCTCCTTGGGATACTTCTCGCGGAGCTCCGTAAACCAGCACAGTTCCTGGTTTCGCTGGAATATGTTTACATCCAGAGCCGCGCAGGCGTAGCCCACGATGCTGTTGTTTTGGTCGTGAGCCACAATGCATAGTTCTGGGCTAAGTGTAAGATGGGCACCCACTACAGCATCGGCAACGATGTTGGCCACGTCCGCCGGAAAGGGGAACTGGATTTGGCTACCTCCATCCAGTTTACGTTCCCACTGCAGATACGTGCGCGTACACAAGTCGCAAATGTTTTGTTCATCCTCATTGCGGTAGGGCCGCAGGACGTAGTAGTTGGCCGTGGGCTGCTCCGGAAGCTTATACACGAATAGATCGTTTCCTGAGTCCACTGGCATTAGGCGCTGCAGATCCGCAATGAGGCCTCCCCTAAAGACCCAAGGCTCTTGGTCGCCGGACATGAAGGTTTCTTTCCAACCCTTGCTGAACCCTAAAATAAATCGTAATGAACGATTATAACGGATTAGTCCTTCGGAATTTGAATGCCTTTGTATCTGAAGTATACTCATCAAACCCTTTAAATATACCCCAGCCCAGAAACTACACTTACATGTGTAGCTGCCCTCAGTGTAGGAGGACATATTCTGCGGAAATTGTCCAAGGGCCAGCCATTTAACGTAACAGTTGAGCAGTGACAGAGCGCCGGAGATATCCCAGGCATAAGCGTACAGCTCATGGCAAATCTCTTTGTTCTGGCAGTTGGCGATCTTGATCAGCAGATTTAGCACGTTGGTGCAGAGCCGATCAAACTGTTCGCTCCGCTGCAGCCACTCGCTAACCTCCGGCTTAGTGCTTTTGCTAGGATCGACAACGCCACCAGCAGAGCGATCGTGCAGGAGCACATTCGCGTTGGCCTTAAGCCAGTTGAACTCAACAAGCAACTTCAAGCCCCGGCTGCCATGTTCGAAGGGCAAGTAGAAGAGATCACAAAGCAAGACCAGATCCTCAACGGTTATCTTGGAAGTGAATTCCACCAGGGTTGAGCTGTAATAATGTCATTTATCAGTTATTCTTTGGTTAAACTTAAATTGCAATTAAAAAAACCTACTCATTATCATTTGTCCGCAAGGAGAGTGTTTCCACTTCCTCACGCATTTCCGTATTCGAAATCGGTGATGACGTGCAACTCTCTACGTGCATGCTCTGAAAGACGAGAAAATGAAAGAGGAATCACCTGATGTTTTAAGATATTTACATTGACATCGTTAACCGATTCCATGAGCACATCGTCGGCCACCAGCTTTGTCTCCTCCTCTCTGGGAGAAACCTGTGAAGCTATACTGCTGCTGCATTCCATAGGTTCATTACCACCGCCACTTAAAGGACTCAGACTTGTATCGTCCAGCATGGTGTCCACACTGAGACTGGACACAGGTTCCGGTTTCTCATCAATATGCTCCACCTGATCTTGCTCTTCCCTCAACTTGCTCTTCGGGTCATCGTCAGCCGCTAGAAAGACTTCACTGCTCAGATTTAACTCCACGGAAGCCTCCACGCTCTTCGCCTCCATAATGGGCACTGGCATAATGGAGATTGGTATTTTCTTGGGCAGTTCAATATTGCAGGCAGCTGTCGTGGGTATGGGGTTTATTATCTCGTCGTTCGTAACTACTTTTGTAGGCGACACCAAGGAGTTCATCACCGCATTGGAAATCGGTGTTATAGTGGAGCTTACAGTACTAAGGCAGAATGTAATTACCATATACAAGTGAATTGTATTTATATATGTATTTACCAAACATCAGCTAGAGCCTGCAGTTGTGTGGTGTTCACCTCCGGCATCGTCCGGGTATTCGTCGACGTGGTGGTGGTGGTGGTAAGGCTCATACAGGTGTTAATGGAGGGTATGATGGGAATGATGGGCATAACCATTTGCACTTGCGGCTGAGGCTTGGTGATTGGTCCAAAGGCCTCCTTCTCCGTGAAGAACTCCGGCAACCAATCCGCGATTGCATTCCTTGGGTTTTTAGAATGAAGTAAATGCTAAGACGTGAAAAGTGTCTATTAGATCCACTCACTTGAGAGCCACCCTTGGATGATAAACGTTTTTCGAGAGGAACTCTGCCGGCAGGTCGTCCTCGTTTTCAGTCTCTAGTTTGAAGTCAGCGCATAGCGAGCTATCCATCTTCGAGTCCAGGCAGCAGCGTGACCAGAAGGCCAGCGAGTGGATGGCAATAAAGTTTGCGTAAAATTCACAGTTCGGATTAGTCATCACACCTCGCAAATAGGGGATCAGCTCGGGAGATCTTCCAGTGTAAGGTCCCAGGAACACTCTCTTTTGGTCGTAGTCGTTCGCATGCAGATTGTCCCAGATGCACGGCGGCCGGCGAAGAACCTCGGTAATCTCCTGAATCGACTCAATGGAGATGGTTTTCGAGATCACCTTATCGCCCGTCCAGAGGATGTCGATTTCGTTGTTTAACTTCGAGCCTAGGGTATTGAGGTACTCCGACTCCAGAACCGTGGGCACGGCTCGCGAGGCGCAGTATTGGGTGGGGCAGAAGAGGAACTTCGGACTATCCAGATGGGCGTAAATCTCGTTGGTCACTGACACCTGGGCATTGGCGAACGTTTGGAAGACCTCCTTGTCTGCCTTCGACAGTTCCGACTCGATATCGTCAAACAACAGGGCGTAGGCTCCACAGCCGAACTGAGAAACCTGATCCAGCTTCCTCTTTAGCGTGGCGATTTCCTTTTGGCTACTGTAAGTCATATCCAATCCGGGTGATAAGGCATAGTAAAAAGCAATGCCAGCGTCCTTGGCTGCTGCGATTAGACCTGCAAACAATAAAACAGTATTCAGAGAAATCTGCACAGATTGGAGTCATATTCGTATTCATATTTTTCCGGTATTCGGTTTCAACCAATTTGCAACTCGGTAAAAACCCCTGTATGTGTGAATAAAGACTGCTTACTGGATAGGTGATCAGCCTCTTCAACCGTGTAGAGCTCCCGCCAGTAGGCCCTGTGCTTGTAGTCATCCTTGGGGGCGTACATGTACGAGTCCATTCCCATTGACTTGAGCTTTCGGAACAGATCTTTGCGTTGCTCCGTCGTCCACGGCCGGCCGTAGAACCCCTCTATCACGCCGCAGATGAACTGCCTCTGGCCATCCTGTTGAGCGGCAAGATGAGTGCCCGATACGTCTGCCATTTTTCTTGGCCCAAGGATTCGGAAAAAAGTTGGCAAAGTTAATGTTAATTTCTTTCAGGACTGAGCAGTGTTGGTAAACGGACAAGCCAGGCAACACTGGTTTATGCGATACCTAAACCCCTGTTGAAAGAGCA
Source organism: Drosophila setifemur (assembly GCA_021224005.1). Taxonomy (NCBI): domain Eukaryota; kingdom Metazoa; phylum Arthropoda; class Insecta; order Diptera; family Drosophilidae; genus Drosophila; species Drosophila setifemur. The sequence continues at coordinate 1,743,809 of JAJJHY010010948.1, read as the reverse complement.
TTCAGGTTTTTTAACAGCCTTTGTAATTTCAATTTTTATACAAATTCCATAATCTTTTAACATCAATATGAAATACGAATAAGTGGATATTTAAATTTAGTCAAATAAAAAAAATATATTGAACACCCTAAAAATTGTTATTTTAAGATTTTTTTTTTTAAATAGTGATTATTCAAAATATGTATTTTTTTTTTAAATAATTTTATATTGCTGTGCAGACATTTTCAGCACTGTTAGTTTTTTGTTTGTTTTGCTTTTGAAAAACGTAAATAAACGGCAGAGTTGCCAGATCCACTAATATAAAATACCTAACGCCTGAAAATCCGTTGAAAAGAAAAGGAACAGGAGAAGAGAAGCAGAATAGTGTTTATTTTATTTTGTTTAATTTGATTTTGTAGCCAATGCAGCCTTTTATTGTGATACGAAACTACAGGGATGAGGACGAGCTTAAGTGCCAGGAGTTGGTCCGGGACTACATCATGTCCTTTTCCAACAAGTCATTTTTTGTGCTCTGTTTTCGAGAAGTAAGCCTGACCTTTTGCTATTTAAGATCGTCGCTTAATTAATTCACTTAATTTATCCCAGATAACCCTGCAGTTTATAGTAATCACGTGGGCGATATTTTTCATATTTCTGGGTGTGCCTCTGCTCTTCTGTGCTCTCACCTGGATGTATCTTATTTCTGTTCACCAGCACCTATTTCTCATTCTATGCAAAGGCAGTGGAGCTGATGAGTGTAAGTACCGAAATAACCCTTTATGGCAGTGGAGATGAGTATCGGGATAGATTTAACTCAAATTACAATTGACTATTGCCCTTTCTTGTTAAATATTTTTGTATTTGTATCCTTAGCTTGTATGGAAATTGTTATACCATTTGCTTCGACTTCACTCGAGTTTTGGTGCTGATTTGGAATTTACATATGTCGGAGGTATCCTTCAGTGTATGACATATTCCCGCTGTCAGCCCCTTGAACACTCCAAGAAAGAGGAGTCCAATACTTTTAATTTTTCATTTGAGTTAGATTACCCTATTTACTTACTACACTGTTACTTATTTACACTAGACACAAAATGTTACCTACCCAGCCCAGTCTTTGTTGATGCTTTATTCGATTATATCTATCATTCAGCAGACCAAGCCTTCGCAATCACTGGTGGCCGAATGCTATGAGCCCTTTATTTTCCGCTGCTCCCCAAAAGAGGCCAGCTATCAGCTCTTTATTGAGAACTGCCCGTACGAAGAAGCCTACAAAAATAAGTTTCGCCGGAGAATTGTGGCCGCTCTTAGTATAAAAAACCACTATGCTGTGTATAATGCGGCCTGGATCTATCGCTTTGGCATAGCTCCCGACTATCCCCATCAGAAGATCATGGAGCCCATGATAAAGCTGGCGGCGAAGAACTGTGTGAGTGGCGGCTACGCCTCGCTGGAGTGCACCATCTCTGAGTGGCAGGAGAGCGAGCGAGACTTCTACGACGACTTTGGTTTCGTCACGCGGCAGATATACCACAAGAAAATCATCGGGAGCAGTCTCGCGGTAATGAAGACGCAGCTGACTTACAGCCTGCGCACCGACGATGCTTTTCAAAAGCAAAACTAGAGCAATTCCAATGGTGCAATTTAAAAAATTCCGAATTTCTGTGAAATCTAGTTCAATTGCAACGTATTTATTGTAAACTTTACATTCCAGACACAAATGGGAATTACGATTTTTTAGTAAAAAAAATCCCAAGCTTGGTGAAATATCCATTGATTAAAACGAGAAAAATCCAGAAAGGAAGGCAAAGATTAAAATACCCTTGCAGACCAGTTGTCCTCAAACCGTTCAATCTTCTGTGCTACAGATAAAGGATATAGCCGATTTCTATTAACCGGCTTTAATGTCTATATTGAAAAAAAAAACAAAATATTTAAGCTGGATGAGTTTTTTTTTTGACAAAGTTTGGGTTTTTGGAATTATTTAATATAAACTATTTCCGAAAAAGTGATCTCTTTAGCGCATATCTTTCTTTACTCAAGTCAGATTCCTAAATGGCATATCGTAAAATAATCTTACAACTAATCTACCCAACTTGTAAAAAGAAGAATACTTTGGGTAAAGTTTCAGACCAATAGCTTTTAACCTGAGATGATAGTTTACATAGTTACATACCTACAGACGGACCGACGGTCATGGATAGATCGACTCGACTGGTGTTGCTAATCAAGAATGTACATTCTAAAGTATGAATATTATAATACCGTCTGCAAGGGTATCATTACGCAAAACAAAGACAATTGTAGATCAGTTATGATCAGATAACGTTACTCTCTGCCACTGTGTATTTATTTAAATATTATCAAAATGAAATAAGTTGACGATGCTTTTTGTCCTGTTTTATTATCTCTGAATTAATGTTTCACATATTATATGTAAATAAATAAAATATTTAGTAATAAATAAAATTTGCATAATGATTTAGCGTAGATTTGATGCCACACATCTAACTTTTCACTTTCGGCTGTGTGATTTTGCTGTAGGTACATTAATTGCTCATTCTTTGATGCATTTCTCGGTTCTTTATCCTTAACTTGGTTGGATTTATGTGAGTTTCGAAAATAGGTCCAGCTTATGTTTGCTCTTGCACTGCATATAAAAAGCCATTATGCCGGACATGCAATGTTCAACTACTTTAAATATGTGTTTCTTTTTTATTTGGGATTTATGTTCCTTTCATATAGTTTCAGTTACAATTTTGCGTTAGCGCAACTAATTCTTAAAAAAATAAACAGAAGCTGCCCGACGGCTGCTCCGCACTGTAAATGTAATTATGTATTTAAATTTAGTTTAGTTGGTTTCACTTGCATCAACTATTTAAAGCGTGTTTCAAAACTGGCTGTGAAATTAGCATAGTTTCCCATTTCGTTCTAATTTTGTTGTGTTTGTATCTCTACTCCTCTTATTAAACCTCTGCTGTTTAGGTAAGTGAATTCTTTTGGTTTCGTCGCAGGCAGCCTCCTCACGGGGATACATATTTAGACGTCCGAAGATCCGTCAAAAGTTCTTGGCCCATTCCTTAAAAGAGCTTAACCCGCCGCTTCAGCTCGTTGCGCCGCCACTGGGGCAGCCTGTAGAACTCCGACCTTGCGCATTGCAAAATGTGCTCGAACTCGATGTCCGACAGATGACGCTGTAGATAAGAGGAACAGGGTGAGCTTAAAACTCGTTTTCAGTACCATATCCAGAATTTACCTCCAGATTACAGCGATCAACGTCCGAAGGCAAACGATAGTTTGTGATAAGCAGTAGGTGATAGGGATAGATCTTAGCCGGCTCATGTACCAGCATCGAGTGGGCCATGTTGGGCAGACTGCGTCGGATGAGCCCGGCCTGCGGATAGTGGTAGGAGAGGGCCCCAGAGTACGTGCTCGAGGCGGGCAGGTCACCTCCCATCAAGGCGCGTCTATCGCCCTCGGTAATTGAATCCACAGAAGCTGTATACGGAATAATATTTATATTTAATTGACACTTTAATAGTCGTGAACCTCACCTTCCGATTTGCCGCAGCTCAAGTCGGTGCTGTGGGTTTTGTCGCCGAGACCTCCATAGGAGAAATCCTATTCAGAAGATAATAAATTGTTAGTATGGTCAGCTAATATTAGATATCTTACTCATGCAAAATGAAAACAAAACCCATAAACAGTGCAAAATAAATGAGACATCTACGACTCAAAATAAAGGGTTAAAAGGATACTAAAACGGACTGTACGACATTACAACAACGAAAGCGGTCTTACAGTGGCACCATGCATCGTGGCCGCAGCGGAGGTGGTGGAGCTGAATGTGTGGGATCGTGGGGCCAGGCCGTATCCGGGTTTTGGTACATGGCGCAGCGCACTCACCACTGAGCAGAGTAGTGATGTTTATGATGTAGATGTTGGGTTAGTGTCAATGGGTGTAAGTTTTTTGGTGAGATGCGGTGTCGGGACAACAATAGCATACACAAATATTTTCAGAATAGCATAGGATAGGTATTAGACACACAAGAAAGTAGCAGACCAACCAGTTGATATGTTTATATTAGTTAGTAAACCCCAGTAAGCAGCAGCGGCAGCATTCAAAGTGAGAGAGAAAGACAAACAGCAATAGGTAATTATAGTTTTGATTACATAGGATATCTTATGCTATAGTAGTGGGAAAGCTACGAGACATTTTGACAGCCCAGCACCGAGGATAAAGATCCGATCTAGATTTAGATCTAGATCGACATCGAACAACAGGCAGCACTTACTGAGCTGTAGCCGTTGCGAATATAGGGCAGAGTCGTCGTTTTGAATCCGTATCCTGGCTTGGGCGGCGATCGATAGGAATGTATGGCTATAAACGTAACGGGGCTATATATTATATCGGTAGCGATATAGATGGTACTTAAATAGCACAGCGAACTGCGCGCCTTAAATACAGTTCTGACTACAATTTACTGGATAGACGTTTACCATTGTAGCTGGGCGCATTTCCCAGCGATTTGCCGAGCGAGCCGCGATAGCTGGTCGAGCGATCGAACATCTCGTCCTCGTAGAAAGGCTTTTGGGCGTCCAGATTGCGCGATGGTGAGGCCCCAATGGGTGATTCGTACCTGTAATGACGAGAATATGTAAAAGGTATACCATACACTAAAACGAATTATACAAATTTAAATGACTCTGAAGTCATAAAGTAAATGTGCTTAAACCGAAGCCAAGAAAACTTTTTAATTAAAGTTATCTAAATCAAATAAAACTACAAAACAAAATCTTATCTAAAATCAAAATTTATCTTAACGCACAAATATAAAATAAAATCAAGGATTGTTAAGATTTCCAAAAATATTAAAACCATTTTTAGGTCACAATGAACTCGACCTACCTCAACTTGTACAGAGGTTCCTTTGAAGCAGAAGGCGTCCTGGAAGCGTTGCGCGGATCCAAATTGTTCTGCTTCCACTTCCTGTACTTGGCATGCTCCTTAAGGTCCTTGGCGATCGCGGAACCGATGCCAGAATTAAGCTTTTCCAGCTGCTCGGCCTCGCGTTGAAGGCGTCTGTTTGGTAAAGAGATTTATCAAGTCATTTTTACGATCCTTTGGATCCTCTCCACTTACTGCTGTTCCTGCCCGTTCTTGGCCTTGCCATTTGTTTTGCCATTCTCCATATTCTCATCCTCGTCATCCGAGGCGGGCACACCCTTGTAGGTGTCGCTGTACCGCCGCCGGCGCTCCGGATCCGTGTACGGATACGGTGGAGCGGGAAAATCATCCCGCTCGATCTTGGGCTGCTCGCCCGGCGGCGGCTTCTTTGCGGCCGGATAGTGGGACAGCTCGATGGGCTCCTCGTTGTTCATACCCGGACTCTTGGGCCGCGGGGTCTCTGAGCGAATGGCATCCACCAGGACCTTCATGGCGCTGCGGGTCCTCGAGTGCGGGCGCGATGGCGGACGGCTACCGGCCACAGATCCTGCGTTGCTGGGTGTGGGTGCATAAGAGGACGGCCGATGGAAGTGCGGCGACAGAGGCGTCTTGTCATACGGATCTATCGGTTTGCGCAGATAGTGCGGCGCATCCGTCAGATAGCTGTAGGTGTAGATGCGCGAGATGTCCTCGCCGATCGGTCGCCCGTACTCCCGAAGTATCAGGCCCGGACTCACCGTTCGATAGTGCTGCAAAAATTACAAATTTAATTGCAAGTTCTTATCCCATCGATTTCATGCAGTGCGTGTGTTTCAGTTTAGGAGTTTTAGTAAGTGAATTCAAAATGATGGCAGAAAATGAGGGGAGATCATAAAAAATCATAAAACAAACCTTGCGGCTAGAGGAATAAAGTGAACCATTAAAGCTCGGAGTTCTGGAGCGGATGTACTGAAATCGAACGAAAAATAAAAACGCAAGCTCAAGACAACTAGAATGCAAAAAACTGAAATTGTAAATAATAAATTGCATGGGTGTGTGTGTAAGTGCAGAGGGATGTGTAATTTGAGATGATAGATACTTTATGAATATTAAAAATACAGAAAAGAAATTACAGTAAAAAGCAGATCATAAAAAATATTTATAAAATATTTCTCATCTCAATAAGAAATGGTACATCTTGACCAACTCAGTTTAAAAATTTGTGTGCTTTTTGTGCATTTTGCAGCGTTGAGATTAGTAACAAGCTTAGCAGCCGTCTCAAATCTAGGTTCGTCTTGAACTGCAGTTTTCGATTCCTGGCAATCCGACCTGTCACTTCTACCTACCATCTCGCTAAGGGCACTGGAGCTCATGCGGTCGCACTCGGTATCTGTGAAGTTGCCGTTGGAGGCGCCGCCGGCCACTGAGGTGCTACCTCCTCCGCCGTTTAGGATGATGCCGGACTCAGAGGGTCCCGGACCGCAGCGCGGATGCCAGATAGCGCTGCCCTGCAGGTACATCTCCTCGCCATCTCCGAAGGGATCCCCGCACTTGGTGCAGCGGGCGCAGGTCGGATGGAAGTGGTGGTTGTCGCCCGCCTGCAGCACCTTGCCGCTGATGAAGCGGTTGCAGTAGGCGCACTTAACCCCGAATCCCTTCTGGTAGCACTTCTCGCAGTACGGCACTGCATCCTTGCCCATGTACTCGCCATTGAGCACCACTTGGCAGGCCTTGCACCGGAAGCACGAAACGTGCCACTGCCTATCTAGGGCCATGAGGGCCTGCCCCTCCTTGAGGAGCTCCCCGCAGCCGGCGCAGTCGTTCGGATCGTAGTCCTCCCTTAAGTGCGCCTTGTGCGAGATCACACCCCCAGACAATTGCTGCTGGTGGGCGGTGGCCCGCGTCGGACTCTCAGCCGGCGGAACTGGCGAGGAGACGCCTCCACCGGTTCCTCCAGCTCCTCCGTTCGCCGGAGCTCCGGATACGCACTGCTCGCATAACACCTCCTTGCCGGTGTTGGTCACCTTGCTGCCCGACTTGAAGGGTTGCTTGCACTTGGAGCAGGTGAAGCACTTCTGGTGATAGGTCTTGCCCATGGTGCTGACCACCTCGCCCTCGACGTACTGCTGACACGTGGCGCATTTGGTGCCATAGAGCCGCTGGTAGTCCGGTATGCAGTAGTAGGCACTTTCCTTTGTGAAGAATCCGCCGGTGGCCAGGGACTTCTTGCATTGGCAGCACTGGAAGCAGGCCTTGTGGAAGTGGTTGTCCGCCACCCGGAGCACCTCGCCGGAACATTTTTTGGTGCATTTCGCACAGTAGATTTTTTGTTTACCTGCCGGGGAAGAGAACAGATCACCGATTAGGGGAGAGCTTGAACAACATTCGCTTTTAATCCAATTCATTCAATGAGCGCTATCGCTGGATTACGTATACGACGCGTTGCGCTGATGTCATATGCATGTGATGCGATAATGCCCCAACCTTGCCCCGTTTCGCCGCGCTCAGTTCGAAGCCCCGTTCCGAATGTGTGCGGGTTCATTTTGCTGTCTGTAGATGTTACTACAGTAATGTACAGGTTTATATATCGTATGTCAATTGACACAGACACGGAGATCGATACATTTGTTTCGCCCATATTTGTGTGTTTGTGCTCGTTCGTAGTGACAGTCTAAGCAAACTCTTTTACACACGCATACATAAATCTTGGGCTCTTAAGTTGTTGGCCTGACATGACTCATCATGCGCCTCGCAATCAATTAATCTTATCATTGATAAGGCCAAGGGCGGCATACACTTACTGCCAGAAATATTTCTTTATATAAAGCCAGCACATACAAACGCCATTTGTTAATGTATGTAGTGTAAGTTCTGTAAGTTTGACTTCAATTATTAAAAAGCAAGCCGCATACGTCTTGAGTCTTCAAATGTGCTATTCAGTTAATGAGATAGATATTTGTACGAACCGATTTAAATACAATTTAAAATGGTGAAATATTTCATACACTTGTTATAAATATTACAAAAACCAACATTTTAGAAGTAGTCTTTATATATCAACTTCGGTTATGTGTTATCGCTTCGTCTTTTTATTTAAAAAAAATTGTTTTTAAATATTTTAATAATGCTAATGTTAAAAAAGAAAACAAGTACAGTCGAGTTGCCCCACTGTTAAATACCCTGTACCAATTTTGTTATAAGCTAAATAAATCAACAAAAAAATAGAAATAGGACCTCCAGGTTATGAGCCATTGCACCACCACATACATTTTTATAAAATATCTAACACAGTATTAATATATTAAAGGCTCGCATTCATATTATGTATGTAAAGGTAGTGCGTTCTCAGCTGCACTGTTTATAAAAGTCAACTTGAACAACTCAATTTTGCAGTGTTTGGAAACAAATAATATAGAAATAATATATTTAAAAAAAAAACTGAATTGTTAGGATAATTTAAAAAAGAGAACTAAAAAATTGAATAAATAAAAATGTTTTACAAGGTGTCGCGCGGAGTCAAACTCCCAAAGCGCAAATTTGCAAATATATAGTTGCTAGCGGCTGTAAACTTTGCGTATTTATTGTGATCTTTCTAGTTAACCAAACGTGATGAAATCATGATCGGTAGAAATTAATCCCCAAGTGCGTGAGTAAAAGTCCAAGACTCTAGCTTGAAAATTATACAGTTAATACATAAAAACGTAGACAAAAATGAAGAGGGAAATGGGCGAAGCACTGACAAACACATTTTTTTTAAATGAGGAGAATGTACCCTGTTAATGGTTTATCTAGCTTTTACAGTTTCTGAGATCCATTCGGTAATACGGACGGATAACCAGACGGACGGGCATGGCTATATTGACTCAGCCCGTCTGCTTATCAAGAATATATAAACTTTGTGGGGTCGGCCACGCCTCCTTCTGCTTGTTACATACTAGTACATTACATACGTACACGTTCTAAAAATTGAGTTCGGATCATTCTGAGCAAACAAAATGTAAAAAATGTCCTTTATTTATATAGATAGATGGTTCGTTTCGATCAGTTGATTTTCGTTCAGAAAGAGACCTGGTCAAACAATAACAGCAGACCGCATCGAACCAAATTGTTGGCCCTGAGTTGATCTGCTCATAGGGCTCTTTATGGCTTTACGACTGGCAGCCGATACCAGCAGACTGCGGTTGCAGTTGGTGGTTAAGTATAGAAAAACAAATATATAAATATATATAAATACATATATAGGCCCGTTCCAATATATCCCCCTCTGTTCTTTTGTCAGTTTTTTTTCGATTATTTTTTTTGTTATCTCAGTTCTGACTGCAGCTTTTGCCTTTTCATTTTTATGTTGCTTTCGAAATAGGTATTTATATTAATAAGCACTGTGCTCAGGTGTATGTATTGATGCAAAACGAAAAGCGATAACGTATCCGCAAACTTTCTTTATATTAGTGACGTATACCTAATAACGGGACTAGTCGCTATCTCATTTTTAGTTCCCATGTAACCACTCCAAAAATAATATAATACAAACGTTCATTGACTACTACATTATGAATGCAATTATGAAGAAGAATCTACAATCCACTATTTTCGTATTATTTCGTTCGACATTTACTTAAAGGTAAGGCTGAAATCCAACTTAATTACGAAAATCTGTTCAGCAAATATTGTATGTATATATATCTGGATCACTGGTTAAGAGCCCATTGAACTTTGTATATATGTCGATAAGAGCTCTTCCTTTAAATATTTGTCCAAGGATTGATCTTTAATACGATCTCTTCTTTTATACTTATATTAAAATCCATGCCTTCATTTGTCAAACAAGATATAGATGTTCGGCAGCACGATGAATTAATTATACAGACAAATTCAAGTATGAATATTTATTTGTGTGGTGACGCCACCGAAATTTTTCGCACCGAGTGGTTTATTTTGAATGACAGAAGACACAGAGGGAAAGAGGGGCTTTTGCCACTAACTTGGACTTCCGTCCTCGTTATACCTACGTGAGAGTATCTATCTCTGTGAGCGCGCGGGATTGTTTAAACTCCGTGTACTTATTATGCCATTTTATTATGCAATCATCCATATTTTTTAGCATTCGCATATAGTATTTGTGTTTGCTTTCAATGATTTTCCCCCGCATTAGCGTTACCTCGATAATTGAGAGCTGAGCATCTCTCTAAACAAAGTACAAACTCAGTGGAAATTTCGTTTTCATACAACAGAGAGCCGGCAAAGCGGCGACGCCGTCGTCATCGCACAAGTTAGTACAATAAAAGTCTGAGCGCACAGTTTCAGTTTTATTGTAATTGCGGAGAGCGATTTTAGTACCGGTGATGTCATCGTCGCCATCGACCATCGACCGCCGAGAGCTTTATGCTTCGCGCCGGAGTTGTGGCAGATACTTGGTGGGACCCACAAACAAACTGGTTGAGCACAGTCGAATTTGAAACACAAACAAACGAAATGAAAACGCGCCAGAAAATGAATAAAACCCCGTCCAGCTGGCAGGGGGCAAGTCCAAGGTTACAGTCACTACACAAAATAATCCACGTTTTAAAAATCAAGGAGAATTGAAATTTTAATTAGACCAGTAGCTTGAATAATAAAATTTTTTTATTTTCGGATTTTTATAAAAACAATATTTTTCAAAAGGTCAAAAATTAAAATGAGATATAAGTATATTGATATTTAAATCCCAATATAGGAATATTTTGTATCTGTGTGCAAACAATTGCTGTATCGGTTAGATGCCATTCTTAAACAGAAAGGTCAAACTGCAGAGCAGTATAAATATTTTAATTAATTTCAGCCGCGCCCGATTGCTGCGTTTAGGTTATGGTCGACCATAAAGCAAAAATCCAAAAATATTAGCAGCATACTCGGAAAAATCGAATTGGAAAAATGTGGAATAACAGCAAAGAGAGGACGACCTTCGGCAGTGACATGCTTTGCACTCTGTGCGCATTTTGCGGAGCTTTTTGCGTCAAATCCTTGACACACGGTGCATGGTTAATGCCGAGGATAACGCAGGTCAAGGCGACATGTGGAATCAGGTGAAAAACAATCGGAATACCCCTGTTAATAGCACAGCTAAATAAAAATAAATACAACTAAAAAGCAAACATAGCTCTCCTGTGCATTCCAAGCCCACATTTCAACCCACGAATGGTTCTGTTTATACAGACAAACATTTTTAGTTGTGCAAAGCGAAAACATAATATAAACAAATCTATATACAAAGACGAATTAACAGTTGCGGTCGAAAAAGACGGAAACAAAATGAACTGGAGGTATTTGTAATGGTAAAAATTTTAGTATTTCATTTTTTTCTCTGTATCGAAAAGAGAACAGCTTTATTTAATTATGAAAATCTAAAATATAAAATAATCCAGTCTAATAATTTTCTATATTTTTGTCAAATTAATTTCCTGACCGCTGTTGTTCTTGTGTTTATGTATCCACCTCGCATTACTCATCAAATTTGAATTGGTCTAAAAGAGTTTTTTTATGCTGTGCTACCTGACGCATTATACAAATGTGCCTTTTGAGTTGAAAGTGCTTCCTCTATGCTGATTAGAAGAAAGTGAAAAAAGTGACTACACACACGAATGCATATGATGACGCTGCATCACGAAAATAGCATTCAATTAGGCAAGTGAATGGACAGTGGGTGGGAGGACTTCAGGAAGGCGGTGAAGGGGGGACGAAACACGACATAAGAGGAGATGCCACTTTCTATGCAAGTGCTCTGACCCATATAACCCCGCCTGGGAATTGCTACGAAATACTTTGAAAAGAAGACGAATACACAACAGGCACGAACAAATCAACGGGTAAAATAAATGAGAAAATCCCACTAAATGAATGAGCGGGTGGTGGGGTTATGGAGGGGACTCGTTTGCCCCTTTCGTTTTCATTTGAGCACTGGCGAACGAAAAAGGAAACCCAGTTGAAGTCAATGTGCTTGTCATGAGTTTATGTTGAGCAGTTGTTGCCGCTGCACCCGGAGATTGAGATGGCTGTATGGCTATTGTTAAGGCTTTTGGAGAGGGAAGGCGACGGCGGCACATTATGGGGTCCACATCCCATCCTCATAGGCGACCACTTCCCCGACTCTCGAAGTCAAAGTCAATTAGACATTTTAGGCACGCATGCGATTACTTGTTTGCAGGCCTTACCACACTCAGGAAAAAGCCAAATGAGTTGTGTATTTTTCAGAAAAATTAAGATCAAATGGTTTTACAATTTTATAAAAGAAGATGTTCAGAATTATAAATACGTTTATTTGTAGCGTTCCTATTGTTACCATCTCGAAGATCGGTGGCTTTAAAAGAATTCATAATTTTAGTTTATGTATATTATCTAGCGATTTTGAACATTCTGTTCAGTTGGTAATGTTACTTTTGGCTTTCCAATAACCCCCAGGGAGAACTGAATGTTAACATAGTGCAGACCTTCGTTTTCCCGAGTGTAGGCACAATGAACTCAATTAGGGCCAGTAGCTAGAAGCACAGTAATTAATCATCGACAGTGTCCAAGTACATGTCTCGGCTAACGGTAGATAAGGCCTTTCAGCAAAGAAAACGTTTGAAAAAGCTCATTGACATCGAACGGTTCTGGTTATTTGAGAGCAGAGCGGCTCTCACGGCGGGGCGCCCTAACGGTATTGTGTGTAATTGCAGTTGCATGCACAAGCACTTTGAGGTTCATTCGGTCAGGTTTTCCGATTCGCTCGACTCTCCCCACGCCGCGCCCTGCTCCTCGCATATCATCACAATTTGGGGCGAAAAAGAGAACATACAAAATAAAATAAAGACGAAACCCACAAAACTTGTTCTTACAACAACACTGACGTCATCGCCACAGTCCCAGCTGAGAATTCAAAAATTAAAACTGGGAGTGGACGTGGAATCATATGTGAGTGGGGCGTGAGCAAGAGAGAGGATCCAGCTGGGCAGTATTGATTTAGAGAGGGAACGGGAACACCTCTCAGGTTCAAAACCACTCCCGAAATGCCCTGCTAAAGCCGATAATGCCATAGTGGTGCTATCGGAGGAGCACCGCTTCACCTCCCTGTGCACACTCCCCCTTCGCAGTGCCTTTGCGCAGTGTTTCTCACGGACACACCAGCAAAGGGGAAGGAGCGATAGAGAAAGAGTGGGATAGCGAGAGAGAGAAAGAATATCGGTGTGTCGGCATATAACTTACCCATGGCGAGAATCAGCTACGGGCTACTGCTATGCTCTTCGCACTTGCGCCTGCAAAATGGGGGAGGGAAACACACACACACTACGACGAGGAGGAAAGCACAAATACACGCGCACAGGTCACCACTACTTCCTCTTCACTTCACTAACAAGTCTTCTGCTTAGATTTTTTCTATTTGTATCTTTCGCCGTATGCATTCGCAATTTGCGTAGCGTAGTCGAGAGAGAGTGGTTCGGTTGGTTTTCTGTTCAAAATTACGACTTTCGGCTCGTTTTTAGTGCGTATTTCGCTCCCGTGGGTCCACAAATTCCATTCGCCGACAAAGATCACAGTGGTAAATGGTGGTTTCTGAATGCCTGAAAAAACGGATTCTCGATTGAAACTACGACCAGAAAATCACCGCACCGCAACGACACCGACGGCAGCAACGAAACGACTAAGTATCTCACATACGTCCGCAAAGAGCGCTCAAATTTACCTGGGGATGGCACTCCCCCATAGATACTTTCAAGCTATCGTTTGTCCGTGATTACCGATTACAAAAGTTATCGAATGGGATAACGACGTTCAAGGTAGTCGGAAAAAAAAGGTTTTCAAATAACATCAAAATAAATAAATATCGAACAAATTCTCGAACTTAGATTAAACTATTGCATGTTTACAATTAGTTTTGGTTGTAATCTTTACTTAAAACTTTTATTTAAATAAGGGTTTTGTTTTTCATGCGTTTTGCGTGTACATTTGCACAATAAGCTTCTTAGAAGATAGTAATAATAATAATTTTAATAACATTACTAACAAAAATGATAATGAGATAAAATTCCATTTATAATACAGTTAGAATAAAATTCATTATGTTATTGGCCCTTTGTTCAACTTTCTAGAACCATAGGATTTATATATGTGTTATATATAATTATATAGTATATGTATGTATAGGCATGAATGTATAATGATTCATAATTCCAAAAAGTGTTTTAAAAACTATCAATAAACCTTTCAATGACGCTCCTCAGAAAATTTTATATTCACCTAAATTATTATTATGTTGTGTGTTCGCCACACGTTTAAAATTTAATAGTACATCGAGATTTTTAATAATTTAAGACCACTATCGTGGGTTTACTTGGGTGTTCACATCAACTAAAACATACGTAGGTTTGTAAAATTCACCGCACACATATTTCTCTGTCTCAAGCTCGTAAATATCGGCCTAGTATTCACTTAATGGATTGTTTCTGATGTGACTGTAATTAGATCTACCAGTGTATAGCTTCAATTTCGTTTACTATTATGGTCTACAATGCCGTGTGAATAAATTTGACTAAAATCAACGAACGTTGAATTGGGAACGGATATGATATACATATGTCGATCAATGTATTTAGTACATTGCTGCGTAACCTTTAGTTTGCTTTCAATTTAGTTACAACTACAACTTTTCAACTGCTTGCATATGCATATATTCTCTAAAGTTTCCATTAGCTAACTGTCGGTGCAAGTAAGTTCTGCTCTTAGTTTTCTCATTTCAACATCTGTCTGCTATGCGTACCGATTGCCAAAAGTACAAAATAAGGATATTTAAATATATGCGCAGATATCTAATCTGAAGTTGGTTGACGGATGCCCCGCATCTATAACTATTCCTCATCAGAGTCACCATCGCTCGAGTAGTGTGTGATTTGCGGCCGTCGAATGAAAGGCGCCGTTATCACTTGTCTACGAGAAAAGGAAAAAAAAAACAATTAGCTAAATTGCATGCGCCATGACCAATGACTTACGCAATGCGGCGGTAGTGATTCAGCCACTCCTCCAGCATTTGGGCAACAAGGAGGGGACGTTTGCCAAGCTTTTGTTGCGCCACCAGCAAACCGCCGTCGGTTACGCACACATCTAACCACTGCCGCATCATCGACTCTTCGTTGCCCACCTGCGAGATATTATTAATATAGACTCCACATGTAGACTCAAAAATAAGGAACTCTAGGTCTTCTTAAAGATAAGCCTTCACAAAATAATATATAGTTTTGATGAAATTCTATTACCTCGGATTGTGTGAGAAAGTGAATGGGCAAGAGTTTCAGTTCGCAATCCATCAGCGGCAGATAGGTCACATCCTCGACATCTTCGCGCCTCCCGTCGATGCGCGTAAAGGGTTCCATGGGCACCAGGGCGCTGAAGTGGCCGCGAGTATAGCCCAGGGCGATGGGTGATTTGGTACAGAAGTTTTGATCCCAGAACAGCGGCAAGTAAACACCTGTAAGCAAATGAATATTAATTTTAATCACTTGAGAACTAGCGCCAGCTAACCTTCAAAACGTGCATAGCCGATGTCCTCCCCTCGAAAGCTCTTCACATACTTGACGCCGTACACAATAATCGGACGCCGCAAGATGTGAGCCAGCGCAAAGATGTGCAGCTGCTCCAGGGACGAGCCCGGCTGGCTGGCCAGCGACAGCAGTGTGCTCCAGTCCTCTTCCCACTGCGAGTCCTCCAGCGTGAAGTGTAGCATCGCAGCCTGCAGCATCTCGTACTCCTTCCAACGCGTAAAGAACCTGCAAGCATATTGTTTTTTTTTTAAATAAATTATTGGGTTACAGAATCGTTTTACTTACACATGCCCACACTGATGCAGTGTGTCTGCCAGGGCCCGCCGCAGGATGTTGTCGCGATCGAAGACGCCCCAGGTGGCCTGCATGGCCGAGTCCAATAGGCAGTCTCCGGCGCTGCGGTTCCACAGGACAAACATTCGAGAGCTCAGTCGCGCTGTTATCTCCAGAGACCAATTGAGGGCCGGCGGCGGGTTCTCTAGCTGCTTTTGGGCGTCGCGATCGAGGAGCTCATCGTAGAGCTGCTCTTGGATGGGAATCGGCAGCTCTTCGATCTCGGCAGGGAGGGCGAAGGTGGCGTGTTTCTGCACGTAGTGGCAAGACAGTCCCGACTTCCGCAGACGTAACGTATTGGCGAAGTGGCGCCGGATGTCCGCTGCTAGGTCGGGAGCTACGTAGGACGGCACTCGCTTGATGCCTGGCCCCGAGCCGGAGATCTGGGCCAGCAGCATGGGAAGCATCTCCTCGCGATGGAAACGAATGGCCAAGTGAATGAGCGTGTGGCCCACATCGAAGGCCGAGTTGCGGTTCAAGGCAGCGATCTCGGTGCTGGTAAGGGAGCGGGCCGGATTGCCGCCACACGAGAGATATGCCTCCACCGCGCTGTAGTTGTTCTCCACGACGCCCAGGCAAGCGTTTAACCACTGCCAATCTACTTGCCGTCGGATTTGACGCTGCCGACGCTCCTGTCGCTCTTGCAGCGTATCACAGTTGTTGATGGTTTCCGAAGAACCTGCATAAAGGTAAAGATTAAACAATCTTTTTCATCATCATGAAGACAATGGGACTTCTTACCCAGTTGATAAATGTGCTTTTTATTGAAGGAGTTGTTCACACTGACGGTATCCACATTTTGCTGCTGTTGTTGCTGTGTATGCTCCTCCTGAGTATTCAGGCTGGAGGACGCGTTCAGGTCATTTTGCGATCCACTGATTTCCCGCTCTCTCGATTTGCCGCACATGGAGCACTTGATGCTTCGCGGCCAGTTCTCATAGGTGCATGACTACAAAAGAAAACGAATTATTAAATTTATCTACTGTGGTTTAGTTTGTTAAAAACCTACGTTACACGCCCACTTGGCCACATAGCAATTCTTATGCTGCGATGGAACGGCAGAGGAATCCCGCTGTTGTGGTGGGTGCTGGTTCTGCTGATTGACAGGTTGTTGGTTCTGGGACTGCGATTGGTTGTGAGAGACGTTGGCGAGATTGTTTAGATGCGTGGCATCGTCGATACAGGGACTGAGGCTCAGGCGATTGGAGGCAGTGGCTCCAATAAGTTGGGCTGCTGGCTTGTTGCGAGCCAGCTCCGTGTCTGATCCGCTGATGCGCAGTGCCTGCAGCGCCTCGCCTGCACGATCTGCATCCGCCTCGTTATCGTTATCCTTGCCAATACTTATGCGCTCGACAGCCGCGCCGCCACGTTTAGTACAGCACTGGACGCACCGCAGGCTGCGCGGCCAGTTTAGATAGGTGCACACTTTGCAGGGCCACTTCTCGCTGTCCGCCACGTTGCTTTGCCTCGCCTGGTTCTGGGGCTGCAGCGAATAGCAGGTGGACGTGGGCGTGGGCTCCACACCAGCCGCCGCCTCCTCCGCCACGAAACCATTCTCCTGAGCGGGACTCAACCTGTAAATCAGAGCTTCATTAGTTAAAAAACCGATTTTGGAGCATGAAAAAATTCCTTGCCGAAATATGTCCTCGTTGAGCAGCGGCTTGGATGCCTGGCACATGGTGCACTTCAGCGAGGATGGGTAGTTCTCGTAGGTGCAAGATTCACATTTCCATTTCTGCGCATCGTCTTTGGTATCGCACATCGTTTTATGCGCGGAGCCAGCCACACCGATGCAGTTGCTCTGTTAACAAGAAAAATAATACGTTTCAATATTTCATACGTTAAGAGGGTATTTTTGGATGAGGAGTTGAACACGAAAAGTTTATGTGTTTATGTCTGTCATTGGGCTGTAACTGGCTGGCAACTTTCTGTTCTCCAAAATTATTGAACGGAATTAATTCGAACTTAATAGTAGTTTTCATAACCTACTGACGCCTTAGAATCATTTACAATGGGTATTTCAAACCTCCAAACCCACTTCAACAGCCTTTTTTTTTTGTTAATAAGGTCAAACAACGGGTAGGAAAGCATGTCCTTGACCCTAAGACACAATTTGCAGTTGCAGCTACAACTACGGACACAGATATCTGCTTTTGCTTGATTTCCCACAGTGTCGTCACAGTTAGCCTTCAGTTCAGGGTCTGGGATTGCAATTATTTGTTGCCATTATTTGTATATATGTGTGGTATGTGTTTCAGTGTGATTTGCAAAGAGACGAAAAAAGGAAGACAGAAGGGGATGCCGGGGGTGGGTGGATTTCGCGCTAGTTTCTTATTGGTATTCTCCTCGTGCCAGCCAATCACTGTATCTAATGCAATCCATATCATATCGTCACACAGTACCTGGCGCAGAAGTTTGCAAGGCCCTTTGCAGCAGTCTCGTCCCGTCCCAGAAAACGCGATTGCGATTCAATTTAAATATATAACACAATCACAAACAAATGAGCCCGCGAGTGTTATGCTATATAGATATAGCTATAGCTGCACCCCCGCGCCCGCACCAGCGTCACTATATCCGATCTTCGCGCCGTCCACTGTTGCCAGTAATGCGGGCTGGCTGGCCTGGCAGGAAAATTACAATTACAAAACAAAGACAAGACGAGAAAACTTTCACTCGATTTCGATTCGGGGGTTTTCCGTTTTCTTTTGGGCTATTTTGTCTCTATTGGACTTTTTACAGCAGTTGTAGTGGTTGTTATTGGGACACATTCACAACGAGGCACACACGCACGCAAATCAAAGTGCAAGGAATTTGGAATTTGGATTATTTGGAAATGGCTAATTATTTATTTTTTACATTATTGCGAGGGCTGGTGTGATTCAATCATCTGGTTTACCTGCGCCTATCGAAAGTTATCGGAGATGTGGCCCTGGGTGCCAGTGTTGGAATTTAATTCATCGATGAGCGTGAAACAATCGATACTTTTGCACGAGGTCAGCGCAGTCTGTATGTGATTTTATATTTATTTTTTCTTTTCACACAAATGCTAATAAAGAATTTAGTCGAATTTAAATTTGTTCTACACATATAATAAATTTGGATTTGAATCATAGAAATTACTTAAGAAACAGGTACTTTCAAAACTCGAAACAATACAGAGTATTAAATTTTTTTTTATGAATTGTAATTGGAAAGAACTGAGAAAATAAAATTTTGTGAACTGATTTTCAATTTTATGATCCAAAATGTTTCAGGACCAATTGCTAATGTGTTAGCCCAGAAGTGTTATAAATTGTACCATATTAAATCGGTTTACTAAATAAAAAAGAGGATGTATTGATGTAATGTTATACAATGTAATGAAAGAAAATTCGATATTTTCGATACACGAATTCATAACGAGCATTCCTACGGGAAACGATTAGTGGCGTAAAACTATTGATGATATTTTTTACAGCTTAAAAAAACCGTACACTATAATTTAAAGTATTTTTTTTAATGAGCTAATTTATTGGAGTTTTAGTTTTAATGTGATTGTTTCCTGGAATGCACAAAATTTATCTCTTCTATGGAACAAAATAAGATATCAGTTTTAAGGTATTAGCATTACCACAATTGACACGAAAAAACTTATTGTACTGCTTGCATTTGATTTGATCTAGCGTTACCAATAATATAGAATATTCGATAGTAGGGCATTTGATTTGCTCTAGCGTTACCAATAATATAGAACATTCGATAGCAGGGAAGAACCATCGATGTTTGCGAAAATGGTAAACAATCGATAGATCAATTGTGTCATGGATTGTATACCAGCCCTATAAACGATCTTAAGGCGGGAGCTGTACAAAAATTTCCATGTTGTTTTCTCTAAATTGTTAATCAATGCTTAACAAACGAGCTGCGACAAAATCAGTGGCTGCGAGTGTAAGGCCTGAGGCTTCAAATACTCGTGTGCGCAGCAAAAAATGCTTAAAAAGTAGCAGGAATGTTATCCTGGCCGGCCAGTTCCCTGTACGAAAATGCGTGGTAAAAATAAAGCGCATTAAAATACAGGAACGTTATTCAAGGGAATCTCATCAGACTAATGATGCCGAGACCAGCACTTTTGAGCCGGCTCGCAATTCGACGATGTGCTATTCCCCGAATGTGCAGATGCAAAAGAAAACCAATGGTCCTAAAAAAAACATGCAAGGTAGTTTGAACTTTGCCTTTGGAGAGACGTTTTCTTGGTTTAATAGTATTAAACCTTATTACAGATACCCTTATCACTCCGTGTCGAGTCCGGCTACAGAGAATCAGCCCCAACAAACCAGCTCTGGAAGATTCCACTGTTAAACCGTCAAGATTTTTTCACAGAAATTTACCTCCACCAAGATCTAGATCATCAGTGACCAGGAATGTGTATGAGTTCCTGTCGCAGTCCCAAATCGAGGACTGCAACAGGGAAGACCCGGCAGCTGACATCATTCAGCGGCTGGTAAAAGATGGCAGGGCCTGCGTTATGATGCGAACGAACGGAAAATCGAGGGCCAAGCCCGTAAAGAGGGAACGGGTAAAGCCAGTAGGCAAAAGAAGGCTGTGTTCGCTGAAGAAAAATGAGCCCGATTCTAAAGATGCGTTGCAGCATTCTAAGGAATCAAAAGATAAACATACCAATCGACCCTTGTCGCCGATTCACGAGCCCTTAGATGACATAACCAATGATGCAGTTGAAGCGTCTAGCGAACGTTTCAAAGTGCCCGTCCAGGTGCAAGCGCCGCCGTCTCCTGCACAGCAGAACACTTTGAAGCAGGCCAGCGACGGAGCCTACAGTCATTTGGCCCGTTCCGTACTGCTCAATCAAACAAAGACGCAGGATACCCAGAACTCGGACAGGCGACGCGAGCTTGTAAATATGGCACGTCAGCTTATCAGCACGCCTTTGAATGCTAAGGCGACGGCAGAGCTTGAAAAAAATACTACCACCGCTGGAATATCACCGATTCCCCGCCCGTTACCAACGACTATGGGAGGATCATCTCCGTGGCGCGTTTCCGACGAGTCTGCTATGCCAAACACCTTTGTGTTTGGTTTCAATACCTCGCAGCTCCCATCTTACTCGAGCGACCATATCCGTCGAGGTCATGTTTATATGCCAAATGGACAGAGGCAGGAGGAATCCATTTGTCCGGCAATAAACGAGCACAACGATGAATCAAATCCGAATGACTCGAATGAAGAGAATCTACCCCCTTCAAAAACACTTGTCACCAGTTACCTTGAGAACTCTGAAAATGTGGAGGATGCGGAGAATTTTGTGCAACTGCCGAATCCACGGATTACACTGCAAAAACGAACTCCCTTTAAGGACATAAACATACTGGATGTTGTGGTTTTGCCATCGTGGAAGAATAATATTATAACCACTCCCTCTAAAGAGGTGACGCCCATCAGGGTCACCAATCCTCCCGGAGCAGCTTTTACCCCGCCGAATCGCAGCCAAACGCGTGCAAATCTTTTCGGGTTCGATGATATGTTGACAGGCGAAGATGATTCCAATAAAAGTTCAGAAGGAAACCTATTTGGTTTCGAAGAATTTTTGACCGAAGCTAAAGTGACAAGTGTTGAACGACCCGTTCTAAGTGTAAATGTTCCACTACACGACAAACTCCAACGATTGAGAGAGCTGCGACCAGATAATAAAGAGCTGCCAAATGTGTCCACCGCACCATTGCGTCAAGATTGCCTGGGGGAGGTGCATTCAAGGCAGGTGGACATCCGGAACGCGTTCTCCTCCACTATGATTGGTGGGACACCGATGCCGCAACGAAAACAAGCACCGGCTGCAAACGTATCTGTCGGCCTGTTTAGGGAGAATGAAGCTGCACCAGAAATCACATTAGACGATAAGGTACGATTCGTCTGTTATATAAAAATAGCTCAACTATAAACATTTTCCATTTTCGTTTTACATAATATTGTTTGTTAACCTTTTACATCGATTTACATTAGCGCTAGGAAAGCGTCGACATTGCATAGTGCTCAAGGTCGACCCTTACTAATAAGTGCCAGATTAAACCAAACTGAGACATGTTAACGATCTTAGTTGAGCTAACAGGGCCGCAAAGATTTCAGTCTATCTTTGTCCGGTAGTAAGCCGCTCTTACAAAAATTAGATATTTTCAAATTTTATTCGTCGTTGCAAAAATAAAGATTAATTATTCCAATCCTCTTTTGTAGAAACCAAGGCGAACATACTTAAAGGAACGACCGAAGCGAAAACGAAAGCAGAGAGTGCATATTTTATTCGTTGAGAGTGGATCCTCGGAGGAAGAGGACGAGCAGGACTCGCAAGATAACAGCTACGACTCCCCGCAAAAGCAAAGGAAACGCCCGCGCAAAGACGTCGAGCAAGATGCTAAATTGCAGGAGTTTATTACCAGTTTTAACAAGGAGTGTGAAGAAGTTGAGAAATTTCCAGTGATCATCGAATAATAACAATGAATAAGTTAAAGATTTTTTTTTCTGGAGGGAGACAAGTAAATTATCTGGTCGTTCTTTTAAGATTTTTATTTATTTACCGTATTGTTTCGTATAAAAATTCAAGAATAATATATAGACAATCAGTCTTCACTGAATTTTGATTTAAATTAAAATAAAAGTAATCAATAATGTCAAGTGGTATCCTCATTAAGCATGATTGGGCTTAATCAATACATAAGAGCTTTAACGTTATAACATGTTTTGTTCTTGTTTAAATTAAATGCAAAATGCATATACTATGGTCTGGTACCAACTCGCTTCGACTCAAGGCGATTTAAAAACAGGAACAAAACTCTGGTAACCAAGAAAATATTACTAAATTTTATTTATTATACAGTAATCCAAAGGGTGGACTTAAGTTTATTTTTTATTTCCTCAAACTGCTATTGAATCGATGACATCGATAAATATACATGTGCATAAGTCATACTTTAGAAAACATACTTTATTTAAAAGTTGATTTAAATTAAAACATAGGCTTCCTAATACCTAATTGGCCGTTTTCTTGGTTATGTCTGCAGTGTGGAAACTTCATATGTTTACTACAAGTTTATCATGACTTCGCCAATTTATTTTAATAATGATGGGTACAAATTTGCAATCGGAAAAAAATAAATTTGAAACAATATATAATCCAAAACGGGAATGCAACGATTAAAAATGACAAGTCGAAACTCAAAAAAATCTAAGTTTAATTAAAGAATAATATTGAAACTTGTACACACAGGAAAGTTTTCCATTTGCTTACACAAATCCAAAGTTTTTGGATTTAATGGCCATAAGCATTTTACTGCGTAAAATTGATTTGCTGGAGTACAAGGGAATATACAGCCGAGATATACATGTGTTCGCAGTCGGCAAATGGGAGTCATCGGCCGGTCTAATGGTGACAGATGGCAATGGCTGGAATCCTTCCTCTGAAGCTGGCAGGGCAGGCGAGCCGGTCCAGAAGTACACCTGAAGAGTACACATTTAAGAAACTTTTTCACAGTAATGTTTTAATTTACTTACCAAATCTTGTCGTTCCAAAATATTCATCTTCTCAACAATGCTCCAAAACCATTTCTTAAATTTTAAAAGTTTATCCGGACCCTCGCTAGATTCGTCGTTAAAGGTGGTGTAGGAAATCAAAGTCGAAACATTTATATCACCGACACCGTTTAAAAGCAGACGCAAATCCTCTGCTGTCAAACTGTTCATGCTGTTATCGGGCAGAACATCGAAAACTCCGTCTTTTAATGCCTGTAAATAACAAAAATCATTATATATACACTTTTTTGGGTAACCAATTTAGATGATTACCTCGAGTGCCTTTTCTTGGGATTTGATTAGTCTATATTCTGTATAGCGTCTTATGTACTCGAATATATTACTGGATGTGACCGCCACGTCTCGCCCGCCTGGAATAAGCTCTCTGTTGCCGCACCCCTCCTCCTTCATTAAATCAATCCTGAAATATGATTGCGATTATATACAGTTTTTAAGACAGTTTAATGTATAACGCTTGCTACTTACACAAAGCATAACTCCATTCTAGTAATGGTTTCTTCGCCTTCCTTTGTTTGGGCGTTTTGGATAATTTGCCTAAAAGATTCGTACAATGCTGGATCGAAAAATGCCAGATCGTGGAACTTAATTTTACGTCCAAGTATATATTTCAATACATGTCTTTGCAGGAATAGCGGAAGCAATTCATTTTGCAATAAGCAAAGTCCGATAAGTCTGAGAATAAAATGCAACACAAACATCGATAAGAAAATCCCGTTCAAATCTAGTCCTTTAAACTTACCTTCCAATATTTCTAAATGCATTGATGCGCTCAAACGAAGCAAAGCCTTGTCTGGGTGTATAAAAGCCGCGCTTTCCCGGAGAGTAAAACAATGGCTCGTTATCGTCATCCACGGGCTCTACCAGCACAACAGATGGGGATTTCTTTTGTTGACTACTTTGCGCATTTGCGTCGGATTTTTGTTTGAATGTTATAATTTCAATGGCCTCATTTACTTTTTGGCGCAGAGTTTCATCTGATGATAATACAGACAGAAGCTGCGGCGTTGGTATTTCCAGGAGCATTCCTGTTATCTTCGGTGCATGCGTTTGGTTTATCGAGTGTATCTGTTTAGCAAACAAATGAAACAATTAATTAGGGTAAATAAAAAATTGAGACTACAACACTAACCTTTGGGTAGAGGCGTTCCCCCAGTTGTTGGAGATGGACAGACAAATGATCATTTATAGTCTCCGCAGTTGAATTATCTAGATAATGCCATTAAAATTATATAATTTAATGGAAAATAATTATAGCAAATATATTATAGCTCTTACCCGAAGTATTCATTGGTGTGTATGGCCTGGCATCCAAATTCAATGCTTTTCTCTCACGTGCCGTTCGCCAAAGTATTTTGCTGCTGGTACCGCGACGCTGCAAGGTGGATTGATCGCGACTGGAACCAGAGACCGTACGGCTGCGCAAAATGCTTGAGAAGGGCACTCCGTACTTGCTGTGGCTGCTGCCCACCTGGACGGACTCCAGATTTGGGATCTTTGCGCTGGCCAGCAATGCTTCAGCAATAGATGTGTAGAAGCTGCGCGCCACTCCAGATCCCTCGCCCGGTTCATCCTTGAACGTTACCTTCACCCTGTTAAACGTGATGGGCGGCTGGGCTCGTCTGTTTTGGTTGCCGAATTGGGTATTCAGTTCCTTGAACGTCTGAACAATTAGACTCTCACGATTTCTCTCCAGCTTGCACAGTACCAAGTCGCGCTGTTGACCGTTGCGCAACTTTTCCATGTGTCGACGGAATCGCATTTCCTTGACCGGGAACCCCCGCAACTCTGGCAACACAGAGCCATGCTCCATTCCCACATCGTCCATGAAGACTCGTCCAAACAGATCCAAGGTGAGCTTCCAACGGCTCAACAGGAAATTCCACGAGGGCAACTCCAATAAGCTACTTTGGTAAAACAGAGAACCGCGTACGGGGAAAGCAAGTGGGTGGTGTGGCATTGACTTTTGATTTAGTGTATCACATTTAGCTTGTTCCGCGGCCGATAAATTGGATGTGGAAGCATTGTTTATTTCTGCATCAATCGTCTTCAAACAAGAACCACCTGCAAGAACAATAACGCTGCGTGCCGGAGTCGCCTTATTTGGCGCGATTATAACTTCCGGCCGGGATGCCATTAACGCTTCAGTCGATTTGCTTGTACTTGGAACACTGCTTATGTCATCCGTTTCCATTAACACAACTTTATCGTACTTTCCATGATTTCCTGTTTAGAAAAATATAAATAAACGTTTAATTATTTATAATAAACATAGCTCTTGAACACATTTTATTTTCATGATTTGCATACCCTTACATAGAGTATTATAATTTTTCACAATGAAATAATTGTATATGTTTTTGGCATCAGCATCAACAACTGATGCCATAGCTTACGCATACTAGTCTTATAAGTTTAATGCTATCGGGCTGTAACTTTGTTCAGACATTTCAATACTGTCGCAGGTGGTATACAAAACGAAGAATAAATAATTCACTAATGGGAAATAAACCTTTTATAAAGATTAAAACCGATTTAAAAATTAAATAAATAACAGGATATATTATCCGAATCTTCGGGCCCCAAAACTAGCACTTCTGTCTTGTTCAAGATATATAATGTACTTACCATCAGCCTCTTTGTGGGATTTAAAATCATCCGATCCCTGTTTCTTCTTTAGTTGTACGTAAATATTAGAGTCTCCAGTGCCCTCAGCCTTATAATTTATATTTCCATCACTGGTTCTGCTAGTCTCCGCACTTATCGTTACCTCCATACTTTGATGTTTGGCTGGGTCTGTTTCATAAACATGGTCGTTCCTTTTCAAGGAATTCGAAAGTCCCAGTCTCGTAGGGGGGAAATCAATGGAGTTGCTTCCGTTATCACTGGGTGCGCCATTGTTAGCATTTGTTGTCACCAGAAGCGGCAGGTTGGCGAACAGCTCCTGCCGTTTGGAATTCGGCTGCAGCAAGTGGGGTTTATCTGCCAATGGCATGGCCATGTCCAGCGGCAGATCGAATCCCTCTGGTGCTGAGCAGCCCAAACTTAGAGTCGATTCGGATCGCGCGAAGAAAGCATGTCGTCGGGTGCCCAGGTTACTTGAAGATAGGCTACTGGTAGAAGGCTGCACATCGGCGCTGAATTCTTCTAGATTGGTCAACTCGTCATCCGTATCGTAGCTCTCCACCATGGGAGATAGATTATTAATACGTCCGGATATGGTCTCTTGTTTGTCGTAGAAGCCCGTGTCGTTGCGCATATAGTATACGAAGGCATCCAGCACGTATGCGATGTGTCGCAGGGCGGTTATATCCAACACCGGCAGCGCGTCCCTGTGCTCAGATGTATGGGAACGCATCAGAGATAAGCAATATGTGAAGAAATCCCGACGTGAGTTTGATCCTTAAATATAAAATATGGATATATTAAGATTTCATGTACACACAAATTTGTAATTACCCATCATGTTTACACCAACGGAAGTGGAAGTGGCAGGAGCTGATGATTGGTTGCTCGAGGCCTGAGCACTAAGGTTGAGCGGATGCAGCGGATGATTAGGATCCGTGTAGTTCGTCAAGTAGGCGCCAAACTTCAATTGCGCCTCGGTTCCATCCATTACTGTGAACATCCAGTCCCATGTGGCCTTCAAACGCTTTTCAACAAAAGCCTTTAAAAGTCAAATTACAAATGTGCGTTTTAATATTTGTTGTGAAAATTTTTAAGTCAGCATATTATATTTAAACACCTCTAATGGTGTATTTGGACTACAGTTTCTGAGTGGCACTATATTACTTACTTGGACTGCAATTGCTTCCTCAGCTTGAATTTTCAATGATGTTTCGATGTCGTTTACTATATTGTATGACAGAATGCTAATTAGTTCCGAGATCTGACGAATTGTTATTCCGAAAGCCCGTGCCAAGTTGCTCGCCGTTGTGGCCATAGTGTGGGGTTCAATGGAGGGCGTGGTGACCGCCGTGCTGGCCGGGACTGTGGACCGTCGCAAAGCCATTGGATCGATGAAAACCAAGTTGGACCCAGTCGGTACTCTCACGGAAGAGCGAGTGGTGTCCCGGTTCCTTATTGCCCACTGCATGGTCTGAGGAGCCAAATCACTACGAGCGTTCGAGTTAGTGCTGCGGCGCTCAAGCTGCTGATCGTTAAAAATAAACTCTTCTGAGTGATCGTCGGATTCACCATCCTCTGAACCGTCTTCCTCTTGGGCGGAAGAGTCTCCGGACTCGTCCTCCAAAAACAAAACTCCAATATCTACAAAATAATTTAAAATGAGACAACTGTATATTAAAGCAAGGGAAAAATTAAAAAATGGTCAAAGCAAGCAACTTACCGGTTTCCGAACCAACGGTTGCTCCAGCCTGAACGCTTCTCTGCACTTCCTGATTACTCTGGTTATCATCAGAATCTGATTCAGTCTCAGCATCATTGAAAGTGAAGTCATTGTCGCTTTCATCATCTTGCATGCCGTCCTCATTTCGTTGATTTTCTATCAATTCATCGTCCTGACTGTGAGAATTTGATTCCCGATTTATAACTTCTTCCGATTCGGAGGCGTCGCGAATCGCTAAATAAATTATTATGATATAGTAAAATTTCAGTGAATAAAAAAAAAATACCCACTTTCCATGGCAACTACGTCATAGTTTTGTTGAATATTAAAGCTGGCACTCTGATCGTTTGCATCATCGTGTCCCAAAATTTGCTCAGAAGTGGACTCTACATTTGATGGGGCCAAAGGATCCACGCTAAACAAATCGTCGGAATTCTATAAATTAAAAATCAAATGATTAATCAATGGATTGTATTAATCAATGATTGTAGCCTAGAATACATTTTATTATAGATTACTTCCTGGCCGTCTGATTGTTTAGAGTATTTAGGATTTTTATTCTCATTATTACATCCACTAATAACTGTATTTAACATACCTTTATTAGAATGATGAATAAATTATAAAGAAGAAATTATAATGAATAAAGAAGGTCTTAAAAAAAACATTGTACTCCTTTTAAACATAACTTTTTTCCTTTTCACAACAGCGTGTGTATATGGGAATATTATTATAAAACAACTTCCTATAGCCTCAATAAAGAAGCTTCTTTATCTTTTCGAAGAATCAAAAAAACGTTTTGAGATCTAACGAAAATATAAAAAATTTACCTATTCTACCATTGATATAGTTATTATAAGTTAGTTAAGATATACTGGATGCTAGTTTGAAAACACAGACGGACTGGCTAATATTATTTTGTGGGTAATATTTACACGTACATCCAGGTTTGACGAGGACATCGTGAACGGAGCCGTGGGTCTTACAACCCCCAGTCGGACGGGAGCGATAAGTGCTTCGGAGACCTCACAGAGCTCCTCGATGGATATTTTATGCAGCGTCTGGAAGACCTTCACACAGCTCTGGACGTACTTGTTGCAAGAAGTGTGCGTCTTGCGTTTCTCCGGATTCGGTTGCTTCTCTAGGTTGAAGATGACAAACACCCTGGCCACAGAACGCACGAACCGTCGGGCTACCTCTTCCGCTTCCTGGCAGCGGTTCACTATGCTAGCATTTTGGAGCTCCCGCACCAGGGTGAGGAGCAGGGTGTCCAAGTGGTCGCCGGTGCACTTCACGATCAGGCTGTGCGTAAACTTGTCCAGCAGTGTGGAACCGTGCTGTGTCTGGATGAACATGTTGAAGCCATCCGGGTTCGAGTTGTCAGGTGGGCTTTGGAGGTTGACCTCGCTTTTCTCCGCTCCGCTCATAATCATAGACCGCACCGCATTCCAGTCAATTAGGAGACGCTCCAGCGCTTTGCGTGCGAATTTTGGCGGCTCCAAATCATGGTCAGGCATGTCGCTGTCCATGTCCACAGCGGAGGTCTTCCGGTTGGAGATCACTGTGTTGCTGCCATTTGCTCCACTTGCTGTATTGCCCACGTTGCGAACCCTAACGTTGAAGCGGTACTGTCGTTGCTCCACGATTTGCCGGCCAACAGTTTGGATCAAGAAGAGTAAAATAGACTCTCCCTTTGAGTTAAACTTTGTGACCAGATCTGTGCAGGAAACCAGCTTGCAAAGAAGTGCGAATCTTTTTGTCAGATTTCCTGCGATCAGTGCTTTGCATTTACACTTTTCCCAGCAGTCGCAGTAGGCCGTCGGAGCCGTTCTCTTAAGCTTACAGTCGTGACCCTTGTGGCAAACACGGGCGCACTCTGTGCAGCAGCAAAGGGATCCGGTCAAACCGCATGTCTTGCACTCGAAAATGTTCTGGTTTATGTGATCCGCTCCCGTCCAGGTGAAGGAGCACGTGTCGTTATAGCAGATGACATGCAAAGGCGACTGGTCTGCCGGCGAGCCGCTGGGGAAGATCATGGCTTCCTTGAGCTGCTGATCCTGCTCGGCTAGCATCAGGATAGTGTTCAGCAACACAATGCCCGCCTCGTATGCTCGACACGAGACGGACAGCATAAAGGGCGTCTGGCCCTGGGCGTCTTTGGTGCTCAGCATCTGAACAAGATGTGGTCGCAAAGCGGGACTTACGCACATCTGTTGCAGGATCAGCAACGCGTGCTCCCGCCTCTGAGCCAAATCAAAGGTGTAGTTGGGTGACCCTAACTTAATGTTGGAAATCATGGAGCCCTGCTGCGACGAGGAAGGTATTATCTTAGAGATATCATCCTCAATTCCGTCTGCGCTGAGATTGCTGGCCGTCGGATTCTCGGCTGGCCAGGGGATGTAGGCATGGTCATCGTTAGAGCCCATCGCCTGGCTTCCGGACTGCTCTGCTTGGTCGGTGTTAATCAAACGGAGTCTCATGTCTCGCAAATTGATTCGGTTATCCCGGTTGGCAGAGGAGCCTCCTCCTCCGCCAGCAGCAGATGAAGAACTCATAGTGGCGAAGCTCGAGTTGTCACTGCTCGAAGCCGCATTTGCTCCGAATGCCTGGCTGCTCACATATGCACTGGTAGAGACCGATGGCATCGAACGAGCCACGGAAAGTCCCACAGCCAAAGATTTCTTTTCGGATCCAGCTACCACCGAATCCGGTGGGGAATCCTTGTTTGATGAGGGGGCGCACATGATCACACAAGCGTGAAATATATTTCGAGCCCCATCGCAACGCTCCTCCACCACCAAGGCCGTGTCCGTCTGTTCCTCCCTTTCCAAACGGCCAAGGGCAGCAAAGCTATTCTTTACGTCGCAGCGCAGGATGTGCGGCATCAGTTTTTGGGTGTCGAACAACAAAGCAGTCATGCAGACCTTTGACTTGAGGTTCCCGCCCGAGAGTCCGAGCATCGCGGGCAGCGATATGGTGGCCATGGTGACAGACTTCACCGGCGGCAGGTCAAACCACTGCGGATCCTTGATCGAGCCGAGACAGTCCTTGGCCAAGGGATAGAGTGCCCCGTTGCCATCGCGCAATATAATAGTGCTGCTGTTGCCGCTGCAGTCATTGTTGCAGGCCATCATTATGGAGCTGGGAGAGGAGCCGATGAAGGAGGCGCAGTCCGTGGGAAAGAGACAGTTTTGCTCCTGCTTACTATTGTAAAGGTTGTACAGGCTATAATGGATCTTTCCGAGGACCTTCTTCACCACATGGATGCCGCGCGAGTCGACGGCCAGCGCAAGGAGTTGGACGCCTGCTGCATCGGCGCCCACGTTTATTTTCTTTGGCTGCTTCTGTAACCAGTCGGGACCTCTAGTCGACATCGCAGTGCGGAAGACTTGGACATCCTCGCGCCGCAACAGTCGACACTGCTGCCAGTCATCCTCCTTGCCTTCCTCTTTCGATGTGGAGGCTGCATTTGAGCCTGAGGCGGCGTTGGCGGAACTGGAAGCCGCAACTGCAGCTGCTGCTGGATTCATTGCTGGGAATCTGACGGCTACATAATCTCCATCCACTTTGAGTACTTTGCCGACAGGACCCACTTTGTCCTCGACGAATACCACGTCCTTGAGCTGCCACAGTTCCTCGTCCTTTCTGCCCTCTTGGGGTGCATTGGAGTCCTCTTTGGTGGTCACGCGCTTCGTGCGCTTGTGGGAGGTGACGCTTCCGGTGTCACTGCAAGTGCTCGATGCTGGCGACGGCGGGGGTGGCATGTCTATGCGATCGGTCGACTCCTTGCTGTTCGAAAACGTCTGGCTATTTTTACTGCTTCCAGTGCTTGGCAAAGGCGTCGCCTTTGGTACATCCTTATCGGGAGCTGGAGTCACACTAATTCCAGCTGCTTGGGACTTTTCAACGCCCAAACCAGTGCTGATATTTATGATCTTCATGCGACACACGTCGGTGAAGTTCCATACTGAATTCAGGAGCTGCCCAACCTTCGGCACACCATTAGAGCATGTAAATCCAATCGACCCAGATTGATAAATGGGACACTTTTTCATTGTCACCTGCGCACCCACATTTATGTCAGTGGCCACCACCTTGAAGGGCTTCTTAGTCTTGGTCCGGAACTTGTCCCACAGATAGCGACGCTGATCGAAGGGCAAGACACCCCACCAGTAGATGTTATTGCTTTCCGTTCTGACGACCGTGTACAAAGAGCAGACGTGAATCTTAGTTATTGGATCTGAGATTAACTCATTGTAAGAGCAGGAAGCGTGCTCCAATTTGGCGCCAAGGTATCCCAGCTGCTCGTCCATCCATGTGGCTACGCGATTGGTTTCTGTGACCACGGAACAACGAATGAAATTTGCGGATATGAGTTCGACTCTTTCCGTAATGTTGAGTGACACTGTTTTTGGATGGTATATATTCTCCACCTGCAAAGAAATAATTATTTTATTGATTAGTTAAGCAGCAAATTAAGAAAATATGATGAAAAAAAAAAATATATATATATATATATAATTGGTCTCGTCTATTTTTAAAGGAGAAATGTTAAAAATTTCCAATTCAAATGTCAATATTTTTTTAAATTGTTATTGATTGTTAATCTAGCAGCTAAAAAAATGATGACCAAAAAGGTATATACTACATGAAATTGTTTTTTTTAATAAGTTATAGAGGTGAGCATGTATCAACTGAATATGAAAATATATAACACCTGTATATAAACGAGTTCAAATGAATTACTATTTGCTTGTTGCAAGAAACCTTTACCTACCTCAGACTTATAAGGTTCTGCATCCGCCCAGCGCCACTGGTATAAGTCACCGCTCTCTGACAGGGCAATAAACTCTGAATACAGCGCACCAATAGTCTTAAACCGAACTGAGCTCTTCTCAGGCCAAGGCTGCAACTCTTCTGATATCCAAATGGGGGAAAGCATGGGGGATGGTTCCTTTTTCTTGGAATCTGTTTTCAAAGTTGTAAGTATTTAAAGGTAAGGCAAGCATCATTAACAAATTACCAGCATCCTTTTCCCACGTGTAATCGTCTTTGCTAATCCAGCGGCGAGGACCGTAGTATTGTCGATCCCGCCAACGGCTAAAAGCCTCACGATCAGCATTAACAGATATTTGGGCTGACAGTCCACTGCTGCCGCTTAAAGCAGTACCAGCCGTTGCTGAACGGTTCGATTGCGTGCCGTCTGTGGCATTTGCGTTTGAATTACTGCGCTCACTGCGTATACGGTCGAACAGCAGGCTAGAATACATGTGGTTAATACATATTGTTTAATTAGGAACTAGATATATTCGTTTGTTTTTATACAAGACAAATGATTGAACATAAACTTACTTTCGAATGCTCGAATAATTACTAAAGATCTCTTCCGAAAATAGGCCATCTGAGGGATCGATGATAACGCTGTTATTATCTCCACTAAACCCGTTATCCAACAGTGAGATAAGGTCTTCGGGCACATAATTATCGGCGCCTTCTTCGGTATCTTCAGCTTCCTCGTCATCGCGTGATAGCAAATTGTTAACAGCTAAGTTAACATCTAAATTGGTGCGCTAAAAACCCAAAAGGTCGTAAGAAAAGGACTACATTCATAAGATTCTACACATACCTGCAATTCTCTAATAATGAGATTTCTACTTTTTCCCTGTAAAACAACTTCCGCTTGGGATATAAGCTCCTCTGGCACATATGTGGCCGGAACGGTGACCAAAGGACGGTTGGATGTGTTTCCACCAATAATCACACCCGTGCTTCTCGAACCCGATCCCTGTCCGGTGGAGCTTGAGCGACCTGTTGCCCGCAAAAGGCGTGCCCTGGAACGGGCCATCGGTCGGGATGAGGAGGGGGCCTTGGAGGCACTGGTCGTTCCTCCTCCACCACTTGTAGAACTGCAAATAGAGCCCGGTAAACGGTTACATATTAAATAAATAAATATAAGTATGCTTACCATTTTGCGTCTGACTTTGTCAAGTCTAGCTTCTCAGAATTGATGGAAAACGACACGCGGAAAGCTTTTCCATCCTCTAGCAGCACACCAATGTGTGTGGGTCCGATAACGACTTCCCTTACCGGAATCTTCAACTGTTCGAATATGCGATGTGTGCCATAACCGAACCTATTGACTTTCTCCGACACTTCTCTTATCCTGTAAGGAAAAATTTAGATATGTAAATATTTTTTTTCATTTAGTAATTCAATGGATCTTTGAAAAACTTTTAGCTTAAGCATGGTTAATTTTTGGAAAGTTATTTATTTACGGGTTTTGCCAATGTAGTGCCAAACAAAAGTCTACCCGAGCAATGACAAAGGGCTTGGCAAAAATGTGTTGTGGAATATAAACATTTACATTCCTAAAATCAAAATTGGATGGTCATTACAACAGAAAGGAAAACTGCGAGGGTTTCAGAAAACATAGTATAGTCCAATAACCATGTGCTGCGGGACTTAGTTTCAGTGATATTCGCAATACACACATACATGTGCAAATAATATATTAACATCTCATATCAATATTAAAAGTAAACAAGGTTACTGGGGAACCTTACTCTTTATCCCAAATAAATTTAAATAAAATAAAAAGGTTTTGACTAGAATTAATAGTTCAAAGCGGACAAATTGATCGGCATGTATATTCATACACACATACAAGCACACGCTCACATGTCCAACACATGCACGCACATAAAGAAGTGTTGGAAAAAATTGTGGCAGAAAATGGGACTTGCTAAATGCGCTTTCGCAAATGAGTTTCCTAATGGTAGCGAAGTTAGGGGGACACTATTGCACATGTTCTGCATTCGATGTTCAGCTCACATTCCGTGCAAATGGACATGTACATATTCATCCTGCTTATACATATACTAGGTACGTACACATTTTCACATAACAAATACATGCTACCGTACATACACATTTACATGGAATTTTGTATTCACATGTGCGTAAGACAGGAGCAATTCGCCAGCATATTTACCTTTCAATAAACTGATCATCCGAGCCCGGAAGCGGTTGCAAAACGAATTGCATAGAAACCATTTTAGTTTTTTAATTATTCATGTACACAATGTTCTCGTCCAATTTTCATTTCACAAACGTTGATAGACTTTTTCCAAGCGACTTAGAATTGCAGCGGATTGTTGATATCGATAGCTTAGAGATGATAGTCCCAGAATATTGTTGGCTAATCGTTCCATTCTTCATTCCAAATTGGTTTCGATTACCAGTATTTTACATTGAGTATTTAAAATAGCGATATCAAATGTGGTATAAATTTAAAAATGAAACGCCGAAATTAAGACATGGTTTTTTATAGACCTTCATAATTTTTAATTACTTAATTATCCAATATTGTTTTTAAGCTGGTAAACTGAAATCTACTAGAAATTTAAGGGCATGTTTTTGTTATAGAACATTTTTTGATATTAGGAAAAAAAATGTCATTATTATTAAATCTTGGCAAAAATTAATTGGGTAACAAAACTTATTATATATTCTCCCAAAGACGCCTAAACATTGGTTTTAGCTATTACTGACGATAATGTATTAAGAAAAAATCAATTTGAATGAAAAAGTATATTTTTATAATACTGACGATAAGGCAAAACCAACCAAAATCCTTAAGAACTCGACAACGAAATAATTCATTCGAAACGATTAATTTTGCTTGGAAATATTTATGAATAATTTTGAAAAAAAGACTATTAATTTAGAAGTGCGCCGAACCCTATCGTTCGCCGAAACAAATAGATTAAAAACAAGAAAGGAAAGCTAACTTCGATACCCGAAGCTTAAAATACCCTTGCAGACCACTTGCCTTTAAACTGTTCGATCGATTGTATGGCAGGTATAGGATATAGTGATCCGATCTTTGGTTTTTAAATTTCCAAAAAGGCTTTAATGTCTATGAAAACTGTTTTTTCAAGAATGAATTAATTGTCTTGAAAAACACCAGAGTTATGCCCAATGACCCATTTTCTCCTATCGTTCCTATGGCAGCTATGGGATATAGTGGTCCGATTTTGATGAAACTTTCAGGATATGTTAAAATTGCTATTAATTAGATTTTACCAAGAAATAAATAAAATATCTTAAAAAATGGCGAAATTTTGGCATTCTTTCCCAATCGTTCCTATGGCAGCTATGTGATGTATTGTTCCGATTCCGGCCGTTCCGACTTATATACTACCTGCAACAGATTGAAGGGTTGGTGCAAAGTTTCAGCCCGATAGCTTTAAAACTGAGAGACTAGTTTACATAGCAACAGACAGACGGACAGACATACAGACAGACGGACAGACAGACGGACATGGCTAGATCGACTCGGCTGGTGATGCTGATATATATACTTTATAGGGTCGGAAATGTCTCCTTCACTGCGTTACAAACTTCTGGTCAAAATTATAATACCCTCTGCAAGGGTATAAAAATATATCACGTTTTCAAAAAGTGTATACCGTTGCGAAGGTATTATAATTTTGAATAAAAGTTTGCAACGCAGTTGGTAAATTTGCACCAACATTGTTTCTGTTGCAGGTAATATGTAATTTGGAATCGGAACACTACATCACATAGTGAGGAACATTTGGGAAAAAGGGTCATAAATTCGACATATATTAAGATAATTTATTAATTTTTTGATCATCGCTATTTAATGACTATTTTTATCTATCCTAAGAGTCCCATAGAAACACTAGCCTTCCTTTCTTGTTGTAGATAAATTTCTTAATTATTTGGGAATGACCGTAAAGTTGTAAGCTAATTTTGGAAGTCTGTTTTTGAAAACGGTTGGAAACTATTTTGGAATCCTTTTTATACCCTTGCAGAGGGTATTATAATTTTGACCAGAAGTTTGTAACGCAGTGAAGGAGACATTTCCGACCCTATAAAGTATATATATTCTTGATCAGCATCACCAGTCGAGTCGATCTAGCCATGTCCGTCTGTCTGTCTGTCCGTCTGTCTGTCTGTCCGTCTGTCTGTTGGTATGTAAACTAGTCTCTCAGTTTTAAACCTATCGGGCTGAAACTTTGCACCGACCCTTCAATCCGTTGCAGGTAGTATATAAGTCGGAACGGCCGGAATCGGAACATTACATTACATAGCTGCCATAGGAACGATTGGGAAAAAGTGCCATAAATTCGCAATTTTTTAAGATAACCAATTCATTATTTAGAAATCTATTTTTAATGACTATTTAAACGTATCCTAAAAGTTTTATAAAAATCGAACCACTATATCCTATAGCTGCCATAGGAACGATGGAGAAAATGGGTCATTGAGCATAACTCTGGTGTTTTTCGAGTTAATTAATTCATTCTTAAGAAATACAGTTTTCATAGACATTAAAGCCGCTTTAGAAAATTAAAAACCAAAATCGGATCACTATCCTAATATAGCTGCCATACAAATGATCGCACAGTTTTAAGGCAACTGGTCTGCAAGGGTATTCTAAGCTTCTGGTGCCGAAGCTAGCATTCCTTTCTTGTTTTCTATTGAACAAACATTTTCATGCATATCCGAGATTTTATTAAGAATGATCATAAAAATTTGTTCTCATTAAATAATATATTCTACAAAATAAGGGTGCCACAGATTTAAACATATTGATCTTGATCTTTGTGGGCGGTCTAAATTAAATAAATGTAGTCCGCAATCTTCAAATTTAATGTAAGGATCCAGTTTTTTAAGTGTTTAAAATCTAGGAGTTTGAACAAACAAGAACAAGGAAGGAAAAACAAATATAGTTATGACGACTCAGGTGTAAACATTATAGGGTCGAAACGACTAATTTCTTTAAATTATGGAGTAGTTTTTTATTTGACTAATAATTAAACGATTAATGAAGTAAACAATTTTTTATGTTGTTTTATTAGCTTCATCTGACAATACGTCTTTCTGAAACGAAGAAGTTACCATTAATGAAATTAATTAATTAATTAAAATGAATAATGAAAACACAAATTTTGATAATAATATATAATTTAATAAAAGCGAAAAAGATGTCGTCAATAGTTTCAGACAGGAATCCAATTCAAAGGACTCCAGAAATCCTATATTAATGATTAAAACGATTGAAAATAAAAAGCGTATTTTTGCACTGCAAGGAAAATGGCTTTATAGATCTGCTGGTAAGACCGATGGCATTATGCGAATCCCGTTGATGGTTCGAGTCCTAGGTGTTAATCTAAATGGATAGTAAAGTATAGGTAACTGTAGTAAAGAATTTTAGTTAATTTATTGTTACAAAACTCATATTTACTTACGCTATTGTGAATCACTCTTAAATATTGGAAGCGCATTTTATACCAACCATAATCAAATTAAAATACCCTGCGCAAGGGTAGACAAATACAATAATATCGACTTAGCCCAATAAATGTCTGCTAAATTAAAAAATTTTTTTGAAGATTGTTCTCCACGTTACAATTAAGGCTACAGAAAATTAGTTTATTTAGGCAGAATTATTATTTGCGGCATATCCTTCAAAATTTGAAATAAACAATTGCCCTTAGAACCCACAGAAATAATACAAAAATACAAATTGAAATATGTATTCATTTGGTAAGAAATTCACGTGATACTTACTCACGTCAATTTCTCAGCATGAACATATTCCTTAAATAATATGATTATTATATAATATAGTTTTCTCATGTGTTTTTACTTTATTTATTTTTATTATGAGTGTTTAAATAGTTTAAAAATATTGGATTCTTAGTTTTTATTGACGGAAAGCATACTTATAAATGTATGTATGTACAAGCATCTTTTCCGAATCCGAACCTTTTGACCTGGAAAACACAAATATCATGACAATGCACCTAAATAAATATAATTGATAACAAATTATCGATTATGATCGTTGGCACTACTTTCGTACATTGCATTTGGATAGTCGTCTATGGTTAAGTGGTTTTTATTCTCAATGAGACCCGAATCTATATTTGAATAGTCCTTAGATGCCTTACTTAAACCATCACTTCCACAAAAAGG
Organism: Drosophila setifemur; assembly: GCA_021224005.1. Lineage (NCBI taxonomy): Eukaryota > Metazoa > Arthropoda > Insecta > Diptera > Drosophilidae > Drosophila > Drosophila setifemur. Next base: position 1,705,093 of record JAJJHY010010948.1, on the reverse strand, counting down.
AAGACAACCCATTCGCCCGATTTCATTCGGATTACTCGAATCCATAACATTTTCGGAACCTGGCATACTTGAACAATGCTGTGGACAATTATCGCAAGGGTTTTTATCTGCCGACGCACCATTGCCAGATTGGCACGAATTTGGTGATGATGACGGCTCATATTTCCGGGGCCGCCCTCTAGATAAGTGGCGTCTTTTAACAAACTCATTATCGTCGACCATCCAAAATGAGCCAAAGTCATCCTCATAACGTACAAAGCACTTATGCAAAGATAGGTTTGTACGTATCGCATTCTTGGTTAAGTATTTCAGTTATTAAATTAAATGTTTGGTAGCCCAAGAAACCAGAATCGCGAAATTGCATAATCGGGGAAAGGAAGAAAAAGTACATTTAGAAAGAGTTTTCAAATAATTTTAGTGGTTTCGCAATTTGACTCTTCGCAACCTGTTTTCTGATTAACTAATTTGTATGTTCCGTATGCCTTTCGCCTAGTTAAGTTCCAGACGGACAAATATAGGGTTAAACGGACGGACGCACATAAGGTAAGTTGGTGATAATCATCATATCCCCTCATTGGGTTGATAATTAAGTGTTCTTATGTCGGTTATAAGAATTGGGAAAACAGTTTTGCTGAAAAAAATCTTGAATAGTAACGATAAAATATACATTTTTATCATGCATGCATTAAATAGCATATTCTCGTATATATTTACTAGCAGAAAAAAGTTGAAGTAGGAGGGAGCAAAGATAATATTAAACTATTTGAAGCCCACATACCCAATGTTCATAGCTACAAAATAATTTGTGTCTGGCGAATTGGTAGCACCTGCTAAGTTGTTACCAATGCCCGCTGTGCGTTGCGGTCGTCTTTTATAAAATTCAATTTCATCGACAGTCCAAACTGCTCCTTTAACATTTTCAACACGCATAAAGCATTTATGAAGGGAGAGATTATGCCGAACTGCGTTCTGATAGTGTGTACAATAAGTTAGATTTATCAAAGTGATGGACTTAAAACAATATTTTAATTTTTATTTGTGTGTAATAATTTAAAATGGAAATGTACCGTTCTCAATAAACTTAAAAAAAAAGAATCCCTTGCAGACAAATCACACCTACAGCCTGCCAGTATTTAGGTTTTGATTTTATTTCAACTGTTTAGAGCATATAAAAATTTAAATAAACAGCCAATTACGATTCTCTAAGAATCAATTAGGTTCATAGTTATGTTCATAACATGGTCCGATTGTTTCTATGAATCCACCAACATTAATACAATTTTTTGTTAATTTTATAGCCCTAATAAACATAATAATTCTGAGGAAAATTAATTATCATTATTAATTAAATTCAATCAATTATTTTTAAGTCAGCCCGATTTTTGGTTTTTCATTTTTTAAATTGGCTTTAATGTCTATGAAAAGTACATATATTGTCCAAGAATGAACTTATTATATTGATAAGCACCAGATGTATGTATGTATCGATCCTAGGACAGCCGTTTCAGCCCGATAGCTTTAAATCTGAGAGACTAGCTTGCATAGAAGCAGACATTTGGGCAGAAAGGCAAACAGCCGGACAGACAGATGGACATGGCTTGATCGACTCCACTAGTGATGCTGATCAAGAATGAACATACTTTATGGGGTAGATGTCTCATTCACGGCATTGCAAACTTCTGGTCAAAATTGTAATACCCTCTGCAAGGGTATAATGACACAGAAACGGACAGAAACTCGGGCAGCCGGGCAGACAGACATGACTAGATGAAAAAAGGTGCTCTTTACTGCGTTTCATACTTTTGGGCAAAAGTGTAATATGCTATGCAAGAAAAAATAATCAAGTAAAATCCTAACGTACATATGTGTAGGTATACCTCAAAAAATCATATTGTTTTTGAATGGCAAATAAAACAACAGACAAACGGACGGGCAAATTATTCGCCAAGCGGATGGACAAACATTGAATCAGACGGAATCGGACATTAATAACGAACTAAATTAACTTAATTCCCTAAACTATACGTAACATTTTAGGTAGAACAGTGAAATATTTACCTTCCATGTGGCAGCATTTCGACGAAAATAGCAAAAAGTATTTTGAAACCAATTATATATTTCGTTTAGAGTAAGCTGCTTGTCAGGGGAATCGATGATGGACTAGAAATAAATGAATAATTATTAATTTAATTTTAAGGACAACAAAAAAGGACAACAAATTGTTACCTGTCTAATAAGAGAAGCATAGGTGAAAGGCGGTCGTACATCAGCATTTTTGTAGAACTCTCGATTCCGTTGGATTTCTAAGAATTTCAACGAGACTTTCCTTAATCTGTATTATATTAAAAAGTAATGTTTGCAAAATCAAGCATACCTTGTTGAACGTCAAGCCCAGCTCTTTCTAGCATGTATGGCAAACCTGAGATAAATTATAAAGAAGAATATTTGATATTGGTAATATAATAATTTAATTACCTCCATTTATTGAAAATGCGTTTTTGTCGTGGCTTCTCTTTTTCATTGTACACAAATTTGACGAATTAACAATGGGAAGATTGAGAGGACTCGGTGAATTTGATTGACGCATTGGTCGACCGATGCTATTTATTGTGATCGGACTTCTACAAAACTTTCCCTCTCTTCCAGGGATATCCTAAAAATAAATTTGTTGAAATTTGCACAAAATATAAATACTTTTATTTTCCATCAAAATTCAATAGTATACCTTTCTATCCATTTTTGTTGGTGATAAAAGTTGTTTAGAAAGATATAAATGATGCATCATCGCCTGTAAGCGATCTCTCTCTTTTTGAAGGTGGGATTCCAGTTGCGAAACTACTTGCATTTGTACACGTGCTTGTGCTGTAGACCGATCATCCAAGCCATGTTCCGAATTCAAGTGTCTAAAAAAATAGAACAAAAAAAATACATGTAAAGAGTTTAAGATAGTTATGAATGATGGACCTACTTAACAAACGATGTGATATCTTCCAGATCCATTTCGCAACCAGGCCATCTGCATATCCCATGCGCAAATAGAGGATGATAATATTTGCGCATGGCAAACTCATCATGCATATAGTTATAGTCATTACTGCACGCATCGTTATCCTTTGACCTTAGAAATCTTTCGGCATCTGAAAACATAAGCTTTTCCTGCTCTGAAATATATTCCGGGACATTATAAAAGCTGAGATCTGGAACGGGAGGCATCATGTGTTGACCCTGCATGTGCATGTGGGGGTTTGACTCGTGCTGAGCCGTGGAGGTCGATTCGTCTAAACTGGAAGCCGGGGAGCTGCACTTTACTACATGTGAGGCAAAGGCAATGGAGCTATTTAAAAAACTTGATTGTTGGAAACAGCTATTCTTAACCGCATCGGTACAAATGTCAGGTATTGAAATTTGCTGGCGCGATTTAACAGATATTTCCTTATGAAGAATAGATCCCTTGAATTCGGACTCCTTTACGTCTTCGGAATATTCGTCGTCATGTATCCGATGCATATTTACGAAGCTGAAATGTTTTGGATGGACATTCTAATAAAATATGCAAGCTGTAAAATTGAAAAACCACTTTACAAAAGTGCGTTTTATCTACGCATTATCACTTTGCATAATTTAATTATATCCTATATTTTGTACATCGCATTTTGTTATCATGCTGACTTCGTATTTAGGTCACAATCTCCAAGAAATACATTACAAAAATGATCTCTTTTGAACGGTATTTCAAAATAAAAACCTTTGAAAAATTATTAGCAAATAATTAATTTGTGAGATTTCTATCATCATAGAGGAACTATTGTAAGTATGTACATACTTACCACATCGAGGAAGCAAAGCAAGAAGAGGGTTAAATATGTATGTAAATATGTATATCCTGAACCATTGCAGGTTGCCACTCGAATTATTTTAAGGAACATACAAAATTAATGAAAAGAAAGGCTAACACTGGAAGCGCACTGGGCCGAAGCTTACCAACCAATTACTCTCAAACCGCTTTGTATGGCACCAGTATGACTAGTGCTCCGATTTTGTTGAATCTTTCCTATTCAGCTTTCATTTTTATTAATAGACTTTTTACCAACAGTGAATTAATTACAATCTCTTAAAACATACTCAAGGGCCCATTTTACCAACCTATGGCAATACTAAGGTATAGTGGTTCGATTTCAATGTTCAATCATTCAAGACTGACATAAAAATCGCATTTGTAAGCAATAGTGGATTAATTCCACCACACAAAATATAACTTTTGCTCAATTTCTCTTATGACAGAGTTCCGATTCCGTCTCCTCATAATTTTGAACAACCTGCAACACAAACATGGGGCGATGCTAAGTTTTTGAAACTTTAAAGCTCAGAGACTAGTTTACATAGTTATTATGACTTTTTTAACCTATCCTGAAAGTATTATAAAAATCGGAACACTATATTCTATAGCTGCATTGGAACGATGTGAGGAAATGGGTCAATGAGCATAACTCTGCTGTTTTTGAAGACAATTAATTCATTCTTGGAAAACATTGTTTTCATAGATATTAAGACCGTTTTATAAAGATCAGGAAACTATATCCTATAGCTGCTATTCAAATGATCGAACGGTTTGAAGGCAACTGGTCTGCAAGCGTATTCAAACTTCGGGCTAGCCTTTTTTTCTTGTTTAAATGCACATTGCGTGGGTGGCAGGGGACATAGCAAACATTTTAAGCCATCTTGATCATCGTGAGTACTATATATGTACATAAGTATTCACATGTAATAGCCCATAGTTTTTGAAGTATAGGGTATTTAAAATTTATACAAAGCTTTAAAACTGAGAGACTAGTTTATAGTTATATAAACCGGAAAGACAGGAATGAAATGCCGAATAAACGAAATCTAAATCTAAATAAATCTAATTCGAATAGCTGACGATCGAGCGGAGTGAGGGCAATTGGTATTCCAAGTACCTGGTACAGATCGGACGACTCGCACACGTATGGATACTCGTACATAGGAAAATAATTAAACACGAATATGATCTGGCAAAAAAATATTGGGAAAGAAATGCGTCTGCCGGCAAGGCTGATGGCAGTCGGAAGCTCGGGCGGCAGACGAACGGGGGTCACACGGACGGATGGATGGTCGGGTGGACGCACGGACATGCACACTTGGCTATATCTACTGGGTTTGTTTTCTGTTGTATATATTTGAAGAAATAATATAAATATATATATCCTTTTAATCTACGAGTAGCGCGGGTAAAATTAACCATCTGAAAACAAAATAAAGAGAAGAATGGCAGATTCGTTGCACAGGGAAAACGATCCTGTTAGAATAATTGTTAATAATTGCCTGAAAAATTAGAGCGGTTGGTTACTTGTAAATTATATATATATATATGTGTATAGGTCTGTCAGTATTCCAGTGTACAATAATATACATAATTCATCTAGTTGGAATTTCGTTTGTTGTTCTTCTACCATAAGTTTCTTGCAAAACTTTAATTTTATCTGTATTGGGAATTGCATCCCCAACTTTAAGCCATTGTTCATGTGTGTGTACTTAATTTATAGCTGGGTCTGGATTCGATTAAAAGTACATATGTATACACTATGTCTGAGTACTTAAGTGAGTATATCAATAGACTTATAAACTACTTCTGCGTGCTTCAATTTAATCTCAACTATTACTTATGTTACTTAAGAGCTAGACTTTCGTTTGCATTTAGGAATACATACATACACATACAATTTTGCAGACATAACGGCAAGCAAAATTGCATGTGCATTTACAATTAAATAGCATTCACTTGTATTTGTATATAGAACAATTTATTTAATATCAAAAACAATTTTTAATACAAATTTTAACTTTATTTTAATAAAAAGAAATTCGAAAGCTATCTTATATTTAATTTTCGTTGCTATTTCCTCAATGGCACTTCTTAGATTACTGAAAATGCTGAAAAATATGTGTACATAATTTAGCGCATGCGTTCCGAAATGCAGTTCAGAGCCTTTATTACACAGCACGATTTTGTAAAACACTCTTGGTTTATAATATAATAGATGGGGTTTTTTAAGGAGACATGTCAAGACTACGAGTATCATGAATGGATTAATTTCTAGTGTAAGATAAAATAAGAATACGGTTTATATAGTTAAGATGGTTGGATTTTAATTAAAAGTAAAAATATTCGATTTATAAATAAAGTTTTTGTATTTTGTAAAAAGTGAAAGTTTTTAGAAATTATTAGAGATGCTAATAGAGTAAATCTAGGAAAATGTTTCTTCCACAATAATGGCCAAATACCAATTGATCGTTAACCTTTTAATCGTTTGTATTGCAGCTTTAGTATATATAATAACATTTTTTGTATCCTTTCAGAATCACATGAAATTATGAAATGACTATTTCCCTGGATAGAGTTAACAATCTTTTAGATCCACGGAGCTATACTCAATGCCCCAAAGTATATTCTATAACAATTTAATAGAGTGGTCCGATTTTGTTGGGACTTTTAGAATCGGTCATGGAAATATCGAGTTTTTCAACATGATAATGATGTAACTTATTTTACTATAATCTGATTCTGTATATGTTAAAAAGCTTATATATTACGTAATTGATTTAATATATTTTATATCATAATTACAATCCTAAAAATTAAATCTAAACTAGTGAAATAAAGTTGAAACCATATATGTGTTTTTTTGCAATATTGCCACGACATTTTATACATACGAATTAACTCTTTAAGTATTAAATTACACGATAACAATGCAAATCGGCAAAAAATATCGATAAGCGGTCAAAAATAATACGAACAATAAAGAAGGCTAGCCTCTCGGCCCCTTTCAGACTAGTTGCCTTCAAACACTATAACTATAGTGGTCAAACTTTTGGGTTTTCCATTTTCTAAATTGGATTTAATGTATATAAAGTCCAAGAATGAATAATTATATTACTGAACACCAGAGTTATGGTCAATTCTTCCATCGTTCCTATTGCAGCTATAGGATATAAATGTCCGATTTTATACGATATTTAGGATAGGTTAATATAGTTATTTAAAAGAAATTTATTAAAAATCAATTTACGAATTTTTTACCTTTTTCCTAATCATTCCTATGGCAGCTATGTGATGCAGTATTCCGAGATTTATTCCTAGTATAGTATTAGTTAGTTCAAAGATGGTTTAAAAACTGAGAGACTAGATTGCGTAGAAACAGTCAGACGGACATGGCTAGATCGACTCGGGAGATTAATATATTTACATTATGGGGTCGGAGACGTCTCCTTCACCTTGTTGCAAACAACGCATTTTTATTCCAGTTTAAAATAAAATAAACTTCTTAACAATCCTCTATTCCATATCGCTGATCTTTCCATTTTTTTTTACCGATCGATTCTGCAAGTTTTGGGCCAATACATTTAAAATTAAATTCGAAAGAAGTTTCGTATTGCGCCAATGATCTACCCGAATGGGACCAAAACATAAAACCAAACGGGAACACAAAATATAAGTTTCATAGTTTTTAACTAGAAGTTCATAAAAAAAAGAAGAAGAAATTATTAAATTGGGTTAATCTTTTTTATTGCGAGAATATGCATCTGATAGACTTAAGGTGCCGTTTAGGAATAAGATTCACACATAATCCGGTATGTAGCATTGAATATTAGCTTCTTCCAGCTTCTAGTACTCCTCGTCCTCACCCAGCTCGGTTGTGGAGTCGATTCCCACCTCCTCGTAGTCCTTCTCGAGTGCTGCCAGATCCTCGCGCGCCTCGGCGAACTCGCCCTCCTCCATTCCCTCACCCACATACCAATGAACGAAGGCCCTCTTGGCGTACATCAAATCGAATTTATGATCAAGACGAGCCCAGGCCTCAGCAATGGCCGTGGTGTTGGACAGCATACAGACGGCGCGCTGCACCTTGGCCAGATCGCCGCCGGGCACAACGGTGGGTGGTTGGTAGTTGATGCCCACCTTGAAGCCTGTGGGGCACCAGTCCACGAACTGGATGGAACGCTTAGTTTTGATGGTGGCAATTGCCGCGTTCACATCCTTGGGCACCACATCACCCCGGTAGAGCATGCAGCAGGCCATGTACTTTCCACGGCGTGGATCGCACTTTACCATCTGGTTGGCCGGCTCGAAGCATGCGTTGGTGATCTCGGCGACAGTTAATTGCTCGTGGTATGCTTTCTCGACGGAAATGACGGGCGCGTATGTCGCCAGCGGGAAATGAATGCGTGGGTAGGGCACCAAATTGGTCTGGAACTCGGTAAGATCCACATTCAGGGCGCCATCGAAGCGCAACGATGCCGTGATGGAGGAAACGATTTGACCAATTAGGCGATTGAGGTTCATGTAGGTGGGTCGCTCAATATCCAAGTTTCGACGGCAGATGTCGTAGATGGCCTCGTTATCGACCATGAAGGCGCAGTCGGAGTGTTCTAGGGTGGTGTGAGTGGTCAGAATGGAGTTGTAAGGCTCGACAACTGCGGTAGAGACCTGCGGAGCAGGGTAGATCGAAAATTCCAACTTCGATTTCTTTCCATAGTCAACGGAAAGACGTTCCATGAGAAGCGAGGTGAAGCCAGAGCCAGTGCCACCACCAAAAGAGTGGAACACCAGGAAACCCTGCAGCCCGGTGCACTGATCGGCCAATTTACGAATCCTGTCCAGTACCAAATCGACAATTTCCTTGCCAATGGTGTAGTGGCCACGGGCATAGTTATTTGCCGCGTCCTCCTTGCCAGTAATCAACTGTTCTGGGTGGAACAGCTGCCTGTAGGTTCCAGTGCGGACCTCATCCACCACAGTTGGCTCCAGATCTACGAACACTGCGCGGGGCACATGCTTTCCAGCGCCAGTTTCGCTGAAGAAGGTGTTGAAGGAGTCATCGCCACCTCCTACGGTCTTGTCGGAGGGCATATGGCCATCAGGCTGGATTCCGTGCTCGAGGCAATAAAGCTCCCAACAGGCATTACCAATTTGGACACCAGCCTGTCCGATGTGTACTGAAATGCATTCCCTCTAGAGGTGAAAATTGATTTGATAAAAAGATTTAAATTTATTGGACTTTGTAAAAAAAAAAGTTAAATATTTTGTATTTAAAAGATTCTTAAAAAAAATTTAAGAATTTATTTTATATATTTTTCTCGTATGCAGCCAATTTTAAATTTTAAAGGACCTTAAGATTAAGAATGCTTGCAAACTCACCATTTTGCTTTTCTGGAACAATGAATTTAAAATTTGAAATTATAAGTGTATTCAGCGTAGAAAAATCCTAGCACTTGCCTGTGATGCGACAGAGCTGGGAATCGACTAACCCAAGCTTAGCGCTCCCCGTTCTTTTATATTGAGCCACAGACATCAGTGTGTATGTGGATACCCATGTGCGGATATTTAATTAAGTAAGCTTGTGTTCAACCATCGAAATTAATGGAACCGATACTCACTCAACCACACAAGCTAAAGATGATCGAATTTTGTTTTCTTTTTAAACTGCTTATGGGGATAAAATTCCCGCAGCTGCAATCTAATGTTAATATTTACAAATTGTTTTAAATGTAATACTGCCTACAACTAAGTAATGTTATTCTATTGAATGGAAAACTCATTATTTCATTATATTTAATTTAAATTAAACGCATAATTAAGAATTATAAGCACTTATTTTGGTTCAATCTCATTACACTGTAATTAATGTAACATTAATGATATCCTCTTAAAATCGGTTCAAGCTGTCGTTTCTCAAGTAGGAGTTTAATATCTATAAGATACATACCTATAAACTTCATAAGATGATTCAATGCGGGACAAAACGTTTATTTGGGGTAAACAATCAACCACTCAAATATGAAACTGCAGACAAACACACCGACGAAGAAAATATGAACCTTGCTGAGAATTTTTCAATTCGAGTGTGCCAAACTCGCCTTTCCAAAAATAATCAGGCAACATCGATTAAAACTATATTTTATTTTTAATTTATTTTTATTTATAACTTAGATATTATAATACTGCTCACAGTAGTTTTACACTAAGTTCCTAATGTATATGGTATTTTTAAATGTAAGTATTATGTAAGTTCGACCAGTGTAAAATTAAATATTTTGGATTTAAATGCCGGCACGGAAATATTATTCATTCCATAACACTGGTTTAGTATCTATTTGAGCGAGTTTTTTAAAAGTATTATACCTCCACCGCGGAACATAGGCAAACATAATAATGGACGTAATGAATGAGTTTAAAACTCGTTCAAAACATATTTAAATAAAATAAAACTAGAGGGTTAATCGTATTAACAAGTAATCAAACATTAATATTTAAAACAAGGAAATAAGGCCAGCTTCGGGGTCCGAAGTTTAGAATACCCTTGCAGACCAGTTGCCTTTAAGCCGTTCGATAGTTTGTATGGCAGCTATTGGATGTAGATAGTTTTCCGATTTTTGGTTTTACATTTTCTAAATTGGCTTTAATGTCTATGATAAAGCAGATAGAAGGGTTGGTGCAAAGTTTTAGCTTTAGCTTTTAAACTAAGAGACTAGTTTGCGTAGATACAGGCAGATGGACAAGGCTAGATCGACTCGGCTAGTGATGAGAACCAAGAATATAAATACTTTTTTGGGTCGTATATGTCTCCTTTACTGCGTTGCAAAATTCTGGTCAAAATTATAATACCATCTGCAAGGGTATATAAATTGAAAGTTTATTTTATTTATTTTATCAAAAACAATGGCCGTATATTAGTCACCGCATATATTCTGAATTATCCTTATATTCAAAATCAATCTGTTGTAAAGAACAAACTAAAACTTCTTTCAGATTTATAACAAAATTATTAACAGTTTTAAACCCAGTCTGTAAATTCGTTCAATGCCAGTGTGTATAGCTTAGGTATTTTAAAACTTACAGTGAACTTCATTGGCCACGTAATTTTTCTGCTTTTCCAATCAAAGATTTAATCCCTATGAGTAATTCATTGAATATTGATTTTGTATAACTTATAATTATCAACGTTAAAAACTAACATTCATTTGGCCGAAAATAATTGATCTCTCCAGAATATTGTTTCAATAATAAAGTGGTATAAAAAGATTATTCTATTGAGTTCGAAATGCAGAATACAGAAAATATTTAAATACTAATCACAGGGGCGTGTCAAATACCCTGTGGAATTTCTATAGTCATACAGTGCTGTCGCGTTTTATCATTAATGGAGTTTGGACGGTAACCTCGTCGTCGGAAAGGTTTTGCTCGGCAGCGTGAATCCCATCGCTTGCGATTCCGATGCAGACTCGACCGCACTGGGATTGGTTCATGTGGTGCAAGGCTATGGTTCTGCCATGTGGCTGGGGCAATACGGTCGGTGTCGCGGTCATGGAGCTGTTGGATGTCAACGATGGCGAGGGAGCATGTCCATGCAGAGCTTGCGGTTGGTTGTGGCCATTGACCCTTCCCTGGGGGTAGGACAGTTGGTGAAACGTTGAGGTCGGTCTCGTTCCGGCTAAAGTGCAGTTATAGTTTGGCCAGACATTCTGTGATGACTGGCGCGGAAGGGTGCATTGGGAAATCGTATTCGAATAGACGTGAGGTGTGACATTCTGAAAAAAAAGATACAAAAAGAAGGAAGGCCAAAGATTTATCAGAGATAGTTCAAACTGGGTTTAAGTAAAAATAATCTATGTTTTTAGTGCAGGCATAGACATAATCTAAATTTTTTCGAATGCGTTTCGTTTACGAAGTCGTGTTTTTTAAAGTAATTATCTTTTTCCATATTATTTATTGGAAATAAATATTAACTTATGAAAAGTTTACGATTTTAATGAGTGTTTGTGGACAGTGCTAATATTAATATTAATCACTTTCTTATTTCTTAAAGTTTATTTTGTTAAAAGTAAGGATTGCATTTTAAAGTTTTAACTATAAGATTATGAATATTTAAAAATGTTGTGAATGTCTGTAACTGTAAGGATGTCTGTAATAAATTAGCTTAATCTTAACTCACAATAGATATTTCCCCAACGGAGCCTTGCACTTGGGGATGCATTCCACTGCGAAGTGTACAATACCCAATTCCATGGGATGCGGCGCGTAAAGAAATTTCGGCTGCTGTCAAATGCTGGGGCTCATTTACAAATATTCCCCTATTGGGACTGCGATTAGTTTCGATGGTTGATATCTGCTGCCGTTTCCTTGTGCCTTCAGCCTGCAATTTTGTGCGAATTTAAAAAGGTAAGAGATTAAAAATTACATTAAAGCCTGATACATTTAGGAGTCAAGACTGGTAATAAATTTCAATGTATTTAAAATAACATTGATTAAATTTAACAAATTAGACAAATCATCTAGCAGTTGCTGAATACAGATTGACCCGAAACTTCTCGATGTATCCAACAATCCTATATCTTCTACCCATGCTTCCATTTAATGGTTTATTAATACGAAGGATATGACTAATATAGGTCTGTACATATAACTGGGCAAAATCCGCTAAAAATGTTTACATTCTCTAACAGGGGCATTTAAATTAAAAGATTATACCTGATCATCAGATTCAATAGTTTCAGGCACCACATCTGGATTTTTCTCATCGCAATCGTCCACATCTTTACTACCAGTACTTTTGTCACTTGGACCTGGTGATTCATCTCTGGATATATTTTCATTAGAGAGTTCTTTTTGACGCCTTCGCGACGTAGCTGTGCATGGAATCCTGAGAGCGAGGATTATCGCCAGTACTGCAACCAGCACAGCAAGGGTTAATCCAACTGTTAATGACACCATAGGCGAAAATAAAAGTTCCGCACGTAAATTATTAGCTGGAAAATGACAAAAGCATATAACGATTAAAAAGAAAAGTTAACAAGAAAAAGGCTTGCTTCGGGAACCGAACTTTCGATTACCATTGCAGTTGCAGTACCAGATACACCCCAATAAGTTTACAATGCAAGCGGTAACCGATTATCATTAGCTGACATCGCAAAGGTATAAATACATAATATGTTTACTTACTTTGTTCCGATGTTAGCTGTTTCTCGGGCATGCGAAGCATGGCCGCATTTAACATAGCTGGCTCAGATCGGCCTTTGGTATTAAACGCGTAAATATTTAGTCTATATATGCTTCCTGGACTTAGACCTGAAACCGTAAACCTCGGAATTGTTGATGTTATGTTTGATTTAATTTCCTGCAATACAATGATTGTGATTGATTACATCATAGAAATTTAAATAAAATCAAAACATTATTTGTATAAATATTGTCATTGAATAATGAGGATTATACTTACTTGGGTGTAGGAATCCTGGAGTTCCAGGTTGAAATTTTGAGGCAAGCCGCCATTAAAACCATCATTGCAATTCACAGTTAACGATGTCATTGATACATTGACTACAGTACAATTATGGACTTTTTCCGGTCGGCCTAAAATTAAAAATCAAAAATAAATAGCGATTAAATATAAACCATTTTTTAATAAAATCGAACCACTAAAATAAATTACCTGCAGCTATAATATGAAACACACAGGGTATTCGCTGTTTGCCGATTTTATTTGATGCCAGACATAAAAGGGTTCCATAATCCAATTCAGTAATGGGAGTGTAAGTTACGATGGATGTTGTGCCTAACAATAACAATTGTTTAGTTGGTTTAAGTAGCAAGAGAAAAGGTTGACTCTTACCCGATCGAATAATATGGTTTGTGGCGACATCAATACTTTCTGCAGAATTGTTAAATGTCCAACTAAATTCAACTTCCCGTGGGTTCGCATCTACCGTACACATAACTTTTGCGTCTTCTTGTTTTGCGATCCCATATACTTTCCTCTGACTCTGGGCACACGTCGGGGCATCTATAAAAGATAATGAATTTATTAAGAAATAAATAATAAAATAAAGATCTAAACTTCAGGCATATTTTCAAGAAGGACATTTAATTTTTCAATTGAAATGATTTTTTATTTTTAATATGATTTAAGGGTATTCTAATTACCAATTAAGCACAGTTTGTTCAAAGAAACTTACACAGAATATTTAGTGCGAATGGCGCACTGATTCCTTCTCCTTCAGCATTAAACCCGACACAGGAATAATTTCCGGCAGTTGCTCTTGTAACACCTTGCAATACCAGCGAGTGGTTACTTATTATGATGCCTTGGGAAATATTGTGGGATAACGGTTGCTCCTGAAATAATCAGAGTTAAAGTTACATAAAATGTGATGTATAAACAAAATTAAATTATATTAGTTCATAAATTTGGAAACATTCTTCAACACTTACGTTGTGACGCCATTCAATTCGAAATACATTTGGATGAGCCATTACGAGACAATCAAAGTACACATCAGTTCCTTCGCGTAAAGTGCTTGGATCTAAAGATGTTCCTAAACGAACATAAGCTTCGGGGACATCTAAAAACCAAGCAAAAAATGTGGATTGATTATTTTCTAAGCAAATACAAATTATACTCACACTGAATATCAAGCTTCCATCCATCTTCTAGTGGATCGGAAGGAACAGCATGGTTATAGGCCTTGCATGATAAGTATTTCCCCGCATCAGATTTACTTAGACTAATTGAAAGTGTACTTGTTGTCTGATTTCCATCGCTCGAAGTCTAAAATAAATTACTTATTAACATATAAATATATATAATTGCAATATTGGAACACATACAGTTTCGGTAGTTTTTTCGAGGCGTATGCCATTTTGCCACCAAGTGATTACAGCTGGCGGTCTAGACCCAGCGCTCTGGCATAAGAGATCATATCTTCGTCCAGCAGACAGAGGCTGATGAGCTCCTAACAATCTAATATTTAGGGGCGCAACTAAAAGTTTTAAGAATGATAATATTAACATTTTGAATTTTCATTGTATTAATCAGCCGTCATATGCAAAACACTATATTTTCTGAAAAATAATTTAAAGTTTATACACTTACAATTCATGTCGATTTGAACTACTGCTTCCACGATTGGAGCACGAGGATGGCTCAACGCTCGACATGTAAGTCGGGAATTGAGATCTTCTCTGCCCAGCGATGGAAGTGTAATTTCACACTCAATAACCTTTCCGCCTGCTAAATGGGACAGTTCGCATGGTATTTCTAGACCATCTCGATACCAGCTGATCGTGGGAGTTGGATAGCCTGAATATTCGAGATTAGTATAAATAAATGCAGAGTTAGCCGATTTATTTTCCAATTACCTCCAATAACCTGGCATTTTAAGGAAACGATATCGCCCTCACTATATGGTCCCACCACTGTAGACCTCTCCACATTGGCGCTATCTCGGATTATAACTTGTTTCGGTGGAGCTAAAGAAAGAGAGAAATATGCATTGAGTTTATAAAATAATCACTTGGTTCAATTTTTTAACTGAGAAAAGCTAAGTAACTTACATATGACGTTTAACCTAATACGGCTATTTATAGTTTGCGCTTTTAGGAAATCTACTCGGCATCTATATGTTCCTGAGTCGGAGGCTTGCGTGTTTTGAATTGAAAGTTTTCCAGGCTCTTTGTCAAATATAAAGTAGGCCCTATCTCCGAAGACAGATTCGTCCGACCATCTTTTTGGTGCCTTAGATACTCCAGCGCGTATGTCGATGCTAAGAATTATAAATTTATTTGTAATATAAACA
Organism: Drosophila setifemur; assembly: GCA_021224005.1. Classification (NCBI taxonomy): domain Eukaryota; kingdom Metazoa; phylum Arthropoda; class Insecta; order Diptera; family Drosophilidae; genus Drosophila; species Drosophila setifemur. The sequence goes on along the minus strand of JAJJHY010010948.1, from coordinate 1,689,442 downwards.
CAAACTGAAAGTGAGACAAGAAAGGAAGGCTAGCTTCGGGGCCCGATGCTTAGAATACCCTTGCAGATCAGATGACTATATATTCCAAGAATAAAATAATAGTCTTCAACAACACCAGAGTTAGTGTCAGTGACCCATTTCTCACACCGTTCCTATGGCAACTATTGGATATAGTGGTCCGATTTAGAGAATACTTTTAGGATAGGTTAAAATGGTCATTAAATATGGTATCAGCCAGATAGCTCTAAAACTAAGAGACTAGTTTACATAGCAACCGACAGACGGATATGGCTAGATCGACTCCGCTGGTGATGCTGATCAAGAATTTCTATACTTTATAGGGTCATATATGTCCCCTTTACTGCGTTGCAAACTTCTGGTCAAAATTATAATACCATCTGCAAGGGTATACAAATATCAAAAAATGTTTTAATTTAATGGAAAAGAAAATAATATTAGGCATTTTTTAAATATTTATACGATTTTGGCATTCTATTAGCAAGAACTTCTTTAAACCTTATCATTTGTTGGATAATAAAAAACACATAACATACTTGAACATCCATCCTGAAAATAATGCTGAAATTTCAATGGAATTTCGCTTATTGACCCTAAACTATTTATAACGGACAATTGCAAACATAAATAGATTCTATTTATTTAATATACGCCCAGGAAAACTATTGACTTCCACGTTTCTGCGAAATAATTTATTGTATCTGTACTCTGCGATTGTTTTACATGTGAAATAAAATTGTATGAAATAAAAATTGTTGCACTTAACTAGAATGATGTTTTTGTTTTCTTACATACCTGTATATAGGGGTACCCTTATCATCTCGGTACCACAAAACCAGGACAGGTTCGTCACCTTCATACGTAGTCACATTGCATGGAAGATAAATATTTTCACCGACCAAAGACTCAATTTGGTGAATTGGAACTGGAAAAAAAATGTTATTTAATATCAAGAAAACGTGTTACAGCTCGAATTAAAAAAAAAAAAAACAAGAAAGGAAGTCTAGCCTCGGGCCTTCTGGTAAAATTTATATACCTTCTGCAAGGGTATAATAAAGAAAGGTAGGGTAGAGTGCCCCGGCCGATTTGAGACCCGTTTCTTACCTGCTAAATCAGATATTACAAAATCAATTGCAAAATTTTGTAGGGCTAAATAATTTGTATTTTGTACATATATTATAGTTTAGTTTTAGCTTCTTAGCTACAATATGAGCTAGAGGCTTTTTTTATAAAAATAACATATCAGGGGCGGGTCAAAATAAAAATCAACTTGTTCTGCGAAAACGAGACACAAGTCCATATTTGTTATAAAGAGGTTGTAGCTCTTAAAGCCTTCAATATACATTATTTATTCAATTAGATTTACAATAATTTGAAACAAATATAACCTGCTTGGGAATTAATCGAGTCTAAACGTATAATAAGGTAACTCTAGCCTTTATAGTTTACAGGAAAAATGAATAAACTTTATCCTTATTTTACCATCTGTAAAATCTTTGTTTATGTACAGACAGTCAAAAGAAAGACAGACAGACGGACATACAGATGGGAAGTGATCTGGGATGGCCAGATCAATTTGTCTAGTCACTGATACCTCCTTCCGTGTTTAAATACATATGCATTACTTTAATGGTACACCATTAACCCATAGGTACAGGGTATTTATTCTGCATATATAAATATGCTGTATGCGTATAGATAATAACATCTCCATTTGACCAATAACTCCATACCATTCTTAAACTTCTTAAATTGACTTGAAACTATGTAACGGCCATTTAACAAAATTAATTGTATTATGTTCCTGCAGTTCGATTTTAATATATTTTCCACATCGGAAACTCAACTTTTGATGCTGATGAAGACTTGCCAACTTTGAGAAAATATATAATAGCGTTCCGGGAACATTTCTTTAAAACAAATTATTATTTTATTTTCAAAAAATGTAATATAATTGTATATGGGCAAAATTGTCATGTTTTTATTTAAGACTTTTATTTATAGTAAATATTGACTGGGTGGATATTTAATTTCTTTACTTACCATCTTTACTTCCGAAACTTGATTCTATGAGATGAATTGCTAGTATAAAAGGTAGCAACAACTCCATGGTGTTTAATTATTTGGAATCGTAGTAATTATTTGCCATTAACATTTAGCTCGTGTCTCTCATCATCCAATTACTTCGAATAATATTTCAAGTAAGTTTTCACGGGAGATGAATTCACTAACCCGAGAGTATGAACACTGAATTATACATCTATATGGGATATAACTGTATGTATAACACATAGGTTTATATATTTTTAAGTAGTTGCGTGTAACTACATACATACATATGTATACGCGAACTTTTAATTATATTTTATAAGCACTTATGTCCTTGTGCACGGAAAACTAGTAAATTTAATTTTGCAGCCTCTCTGAATGGTTACGGATTTGATTTTATTTAATGTATGTGGGTATACACATATATATATTTTCATATGCAATTGTATATGTATGTTTGCAAATTTCCAGGATACACTTTACTAATACTTTTGTTCGTATGCGCACGGTCACAACTACAAATGTGTTTAATCCAGGAAAATACAAATAATTAAGCGATGTCGAAATTGCATTTTAACACAAAATAAGATTCCAAATCCAGTTCACAGTAAAAAAGTTATATTACTTTTCTAACCGCGAGGCGAAACTAACACGTCGAAATTCCATCACACTACACCTGCAAACCTGGGCTAAAAAGCTTGTCGGCGGGCGCATGCGTCTCAGAGGAGCTTTTGATGTAAACATTGCAACTATGACCTTTGTATAAGTGTATGTTCGTGCATCCGTCTGTCTCGTTCAATTTATTCTATTTTTTTTTCTTTTTAAATGTGAGTAGTAATTTGTCGGCACTAAAACTTAAAATTCACCTAAAATGCTTCCAAAGTGTACGTCACATGCTAGGTTTCTTATAAATTTTCACTTTTGTCCACTTTTAAATCATTAATAATCTCTGCACAGTCTATTTTATTTTAATAACAAGCTTGAACGGCTCGGAGGCGTGCAAATTCGACCTTTTAATGTACGCGCTACATATACAATGAAAGCTCTGCGGACACCCAGCTGCCACCTATGCATTTATCCTTTTGACTCCCATACATACAGATGAACATCTTGTCTTACTATACTTGCCGGGCAAAGAAACTAAAAACGTCGCCAGTTAAAGCAATGTATTTTGTTTCATTTCAATTAGGAGTAGAGAAATCCGAGACTTTTCGGCTATCAGGGATTAGTTATGAATAGTGGATTTTGGACAATAAATACATTTATTATTAAGTTAATATAATAGAAAAAAATTCCATTACAATCTTACTTTTTCAATAGTTTATTGGATTCAAAAATGGGTGTTCTTTTGTGGGCTATAATAAAGTGTTAAATAATTCATGCTTTCCCTTTAAATCGACAGTTATTTTGATAGTTTACAAATAATATTTACATATATATATATAGCCCGTTTTTTTAATCGGAATTTCTTTAAAATTAAAAATGGGATCGCTAAAGCTACAATAGCTTGATCAGTCATCCAGAAGGATGGCAATTCTTTGTTTCAATGAATGTTCAACGGTTCGAAATTATATTTTATTATTTTGTAATATATGTCTTAATTATTATTAAAGATAATTGATTATTATTTAGAATTTTACGAATTTTCTGTAGAGTAACGGTAATATAATTTCGGTTACTTTTGATCAAAATATGTTACTCAGAAAGTGGTTTTGAAATTTGTATTATAGTTTTACATTTATCTTTCCAAATTGGTGTTTTTACCCTTGCAGAGGGTATTATAATTTTGACCAAAAGTTTGCAACGTAGAGAAGGAGACATCTCCGACCCCATAAAGTGTATATATTTTTTATCTTGCCATGTCCGTCTGTCTGTCTGCCCGTTCTAGTCCCTCAGTTTTAAAGCTATCGGGCTGAATCTTTTCACAAGCCCATTATTCTGTTGCAGGTAGTGTATAAGTCGGAACAGCCGGAATCGGAATACAACAGTCCATAGCTGCCAAAGGATCGATTAGGAAAAAAAGGTCGTTAATTCGAAATTGTTTAAGATAATTGATTAATTCATTATAATAACTACGTTAACTTATCCTTAAAATCTCATTAAAATCGGACCACTATATCCTAAAGTTAAAATAGGAACGATGGGAGAAAATAGGTCATTGACCATAACTCTGGTGTTTATTAATATAATTAATTCATTCTTGGACAATACTTCATATACATTACAGAATTTAGAAAATTAAAAACTCAAAAGTCGGACCACTATATCCTATAGATGCCATACAAACTATCGAACGGTTTGAATCAACTGATCTGCAAGGGTATTCTAAGCTTCGGAGCCCAAAGCCAGCCTTCCCTTCTTAAGGAAAGCAATCAATATTTTAAGGATGGTTTAATGATTCTAGTATATACCAATACCAGTATTATACCAAAAATAATGTATTGTTATCGAAACCATTCGAAATGTAAACTCGCATCTCTAAATATACCTACACACTTACTTTATTTTAATAGATTTACGAAAATCGGTTTGCCGAAAAACGATTTAAGTAAAAACTGACATTGACGCAAAGGAATAATGGTTAATGACTCGGGTCTATCGACTGTAGATGACTTGGAGCAAAAATTGAATACGGCCAAGCAGTCTCTGATAATTCTAAATGAGAACATTCGCCGCTTTGCTGGTCGCGTCCCCCAGCTGAGGTACGAATGGAGTTCTTAGATGTAAAGAGAACTAATGCTTTTTTTGATTTCAGAATAGAGAAATACAAATACACCCACGATGGAAAGAAGAACGATAATAACGTGGAGAGACAGTTTCCTCGGAATGGACCTGGAGGTGCTTTCAAAGATAAGCGCCGCATGTACGACACCAAATCAGCGGTACCTCGCTTTCCCATCGAGGAGAACCTTGAGGGACGACAGCCGAGGATAAACTCCCGGGTCATCAGGGAGTTACCATCCAAAAAGGAAGTGGTCGAAGCTCAGGGAACGGACTCTGAGTCGAGGGCACGGAATCGCAGGATGTTCGGATCTTTGCTTGGTACGCTACAGAAATTCTGCCAAGAGGAGTCGCGTTTAAAAAGCAAGGAAGATAAAAAAGCGGAAATAGAGAAGAAGGTCGAGAAGCAGGAACTTCAAGAAAGAGCCCTGCTAAGGAAGGAGAGGGAATCGCTATACTTGGATAGAAAACAAAAGCAATTTGAGATCCGAAGATTGGAGTATAAAATGGCCCGACTGAAGGACTTCAAAACGTGGGAAGCAACTATGGCTTATTCCAAACATCATATTAGAACCATAACAAAACCGCATTTGTTTTATCGACCAAAAACGCATTCAGCTAAAACGGAGAAACTGCTCAATAAAAGCAAAAGCGACGCAGACATTTTCATAGAATGCAGACGAGAAGAATTGGAAGCTGAGCTAAGAAACTTAGAAAGTATGAATTTTATGAAGATGGACGAGGATAGCGTAATGGACGAAAGCTTCTATGAAGAGCCAGATGACCAAGAACAATTGGCTATTGAACCAATTGATAAGTGTAAGTAACCGTCAGGCCAGCGATTTATACTTTTGTAATCGGCTTTGTAACAATGCATCCAGATCTTAGAATAAGTAACAACACAAAATCTCAAACAAGGATCACTTCATTAAAATCATAGTTTTGTCACAAGAAAAATGTATTAATTGTTAAAATCGATTATTTGCGTTGGGAGTCCTTAAAATCAAGAAAAAATCACGTCTTATACTTTAACTTTGTCAACACAATAATGCAATGCAATAATTTGTTTCTATTTCAGCTACATTATATGGTAAATGAATTTCGTGAAATTAAACGATGCTATACTAGGAATAAAGGATTATTAATAATGAAATTAAATTAATAAATACAAGAGATGTTTCATTTAAATAAACGACTTAAGGCCATTTCGGAATCTCACTCAAAAGACGATCAAGCACCCAAAAAATGATTATTAAATAAGGTTTGAAATATAGGTATATATTTTAACCTGTAAAAAAAAGGTAAAAGTCTTTAAAAAATATTGTTATCTATGAATACTCTTTTGGCTATGGCGGATCTTTGGCTTTTAGCAACAACAAAAACTAAGGCCCATATTTGTGAGGAACGCTACTTCCCTGATGCTTGTACCGACTCGAATAATGATGCCACTCATGAATATATGTATGTACATAAATGGAAGGATGTGTCTTCTTCATAGCTTTGCAAACTTGTGGCCAAAATTATATTAATATCTGAAAATGTACATGTACAAATATACAGAAGTAAACAAAGTATTTTAATCGCAAACTATTTTTGGGGTCTCTGGATATTTGAGTCGAAATAAGTCATAAGCTGGATCTTGAGTTTTAAATACAATCCGGCGCGTTGCCAACCAATCTTTCCCTTTTGTAGAATTCCTTTCAGTGTGACCGTGGTATGCAAAGTTCTTTGGCATTTTTCACATGTGCCAATTACGGTCTACCAGCTGAGCCGTTTGTTGTTTAACAATTAACGATGCACGCAATTGCATTAAAACCAAATTAAGGGCATTCCTTAGACATTCCGATTTTTTACTTATCCAATTAAACAATTTGAACAATAGGTGAGTCCGCTAATTACGCAGATAAGATACTTGGATTCAGGTGCCAAAATGTTTGCAGGTTGTCAAGAAATTTAAAATGCGATTTTTGCGACGCGGGACTGTTCACAAAATCGCATTAGGATGCTTCCTAATCCTGGTAATGGTTGCTTTGTACGTTCTGAACGACGAACGGGATGTGGATAAGAGTGTGAAAATGTATGTATGCATTTGTATATAAATGTGGTGTAAATAATGACCATCCTTAATTCTGATAAAGAGATATTATCGAACGCTCCATTCGGTCCGTGGTTAATCAAGGCGAGTGCCGGCATCCCCACCTTCCCCTTGATAGCACTGACATCATGAAGTTCTACAAGCCCCAGGGACGGATCTACTGTGGCGAGGGATTGGACTGGGTGATGTGCGAGGTAAGCGGGTAAATACAAAAGGATTCTCCTGCAATAATTTCTTATGGTCCCACAGAAATCGATATGTTTTGTACGCCCAGAGATAGCGGCCAGCCATGATGACGTGACTTGCTCTTACACGGACATTATCCGCAAGTCGGACTACAAGGTGCGCTTTGGTAGGACTCTGCGCATGAAGGAACCGTATGTCCTGCAGGCCAGTGACTTTGTCAAGGTGGCCTGCCGGTCCTCCAGCGGAGAGAGGTGAATGATATTTGCCTTTTTTACAATCCAACAATAGCTAAATGTTTTATATTCCACTTCACAGTTGGTTTGGCATGGCACACGGAATTCGCGATACTGTTCCCCGGGCCCTGTCCGCCAACTTTGCTCCAAACCTAGCAGTCCTACCTCCGGAGGCCGTGGCTCAGCAGCAAATGCAGGACATACCGACGGCTTCTTTTTATAACGTACTCATGTTCGGCTTCGACTCTCTCAGTCGCAATGCCTTTATCCGGAAGCTTCCAAGGACCTATGAGTATCTTACCCAGCAGCTAGGCGCCACCGTCCTCAAGGGCTACAACATCGTTGGAGATGGAACTCCCCAAGCTTTGGTTCCGCTACTTACGGGATTCACAGAGCTAGAGTTGCCGGAGACGAGGAAAAGGTTCTCCGGAGCTGGCAGCGTCGATTCATACCCCATGATCTGGAAGGACTTTTCCCGCCTAGGTTACATGACCTCATTCAATGAAGACCTGCCCAACGTAGGGACCTTCACCTACCGAATGACCGGCTTTGAGCAGCAGCCTGTTGATCACTACTTGCGCACATACTACGTCCAGGCGGAGCACATGGCAACCCAGAGCCAACCCAACTGCATTGGACACCAGCCGGATCATGTCACCATGTTAGAGTACACCAAAAATGTAATTAAGAATAACAAATTTCTGTTGAACAAATGTAATAGGAAGATAAGTAGAGACAATATTGTTTAATGATGTTTTGTATTGTATGTTTAGATTTGTAACCGTTTTTATTGCAGTTTATGCTGAAGTATCGTGATGTCCCGCGGTTTGTCTTCAGCTTTCACGGCGGACTCTCACATGACTCCATTAATCTGATAGGCGCAGCTGATGACGATGTCCATGACTGGCTGGTGGCGCTGAAAGAACGATCGCTGTTGGACGACACCATTCTCATCATGATGGCCGATCACGGCAATCGCTTTGCCGAGGTGCGAGCCACATTGCAAGGCAAACAGGAGGAGCGACTACCGTTTTTTAGCTTTGCGTTTCCCGAGTCGTTTAAGAAGCGCTTTCGCCAGGAGTACAAGAACTTCCTGACAAACGAGCAGCGTCTGACCACGCCATTTGATATTCATGCCACTCTGAAACATATCATACGTAAGAGTCGAATTCAAAGACCTCATCAATTATTTAAAAATTATTTTTTCCTAGAACTCCAAACCGACGCAGGCGAAGATCAAATGGGGGAGAGCGATGATTTAAAAACCGATCCCACCAAGCCGGACATACACATCTCAGAACTGGCTCATGGTCGTGCCGTGTCCTTGTTGGATCCCATTCCCAACAATCGCTCCTGCGCGGATGCCTACATTGAACCCCACTGGTGCGCCTGCCTCAACTGGCTGCCAATGCAACTGAACGACTCACGCTACACGGGGATCATCCTTAAGACCGCCCAGAGCATTGTGGATGCCATCAATGCGGCTACTGTTAATCAGCGTCAGCTCTGTGCGCCCCTGCAGGTTGGTAATTCACCTTGAATTTTGTACTTACTCATTAAATCCCTTCCAATCCCAGCTACTCCGCGTCAATTGGGCGCTGCACCTCCAACCACACAAGGAACTGCTGCAATTTAAAACAAATAGCGATAAGGACGGCTTCCTTGCGGATATGACGGGTCAAACGCAAGTCCATGACGAGATGTATCAGCTGCAGTTGGTCACGCAGCCAGGCGGAGGACTGTATGAGGCGAGTGTGGCCTACAGCTTGAACACGTTCAGTGCCACCACAAAACTCACGGATATATCGCGAGTCAACAAATACGGCGATCAAGCCAGATGTATATACGACCATGATCCGGAATTGCGCAAATATTGCTATTGCCGGGACTAATCGGGCGAAAACAATCTAGTCCATTAAAACAGGAAAAAAAAGCTAAGCAATCAACTCGAATAGATTTGGGACAGCGTAAAAGTTATCTTTTTCCGTAGTGTTTTTTTGAATATTTTCCCAAAGACTAAACTTGTCAACACTGCTCTCTTAAGTAAAAGTCTGCCTCAGTTTGTAATATAGGTTCCTTTAATTAACGATAGTATTTGTGTTAATAAAGTACCTTTTTGTACTGGCTCTTAATGGTTCTTTGTATAAATTGGGATGGATCCTGGTTACTAAAAACACACTGTACATGACTTCAAGATCTGCTCGCTGATCTTAACGCTGGGCCTGTAATTGTGCTTCCATCCTTGAGAACATTTTATTTTATTTGCCTTTTTATAAAAACTACATTATATTTGATAGCCGTACTTTGTCTTGCGCGCTTGTAATTTAAAATATAATATAAACATTCGTAAATGTATTCTAATTTAATATATTTCGTTTTAAAAAAAAAATTTAAATTTGAATACAAAGAAATACAATAGTTGCAATTTCTTTTACTGTTCATTGGCGATCTCCGCTATAAGGAAATCGAGCCAGTGATCGCCGACATCTGTTTAAATTGTCCACTGGGAGAGCGAAGACTTAAATCTTTAAAGACAAAGTGTATCTCCTACAAAAAATCGAATTCAGTTTAGAATATAGGTTCCTTTAATCAACAATATTATTGCGCTAATAAAGAACTCAAGTTTGTATTGGTAATGAAAATATAAATATTAACTTAATTTCTTAGCACTCATTGGTTAGTATTTTATATAATTAGAAATGTCTGTTATTTATTTGAATATCAACTTACACAGACATTTTCGATAAGTATATACGCATATGGTTGCGGGAAGGGAGGGGAGAGTACCTTCGTACAACAAAATCATTGGTTAAAAGTAGTAGCATGTGTAAATTCGTAATCGCGTATATATGTACATATGTTTAGCAAACTAGATATTCTTCCTTTGGATTACCCTAAGATATCTTATACAATTCAAGGCTGATGCGAGCTTTTAACACTCGCCCATTGCTGTACTTTCAAGTTATTATTCAAAATTATTTAGTCCGAAAGTCCAAATTGAATCTTCTTTTGCTGTTCTGGACTTCTTCTGAACATTCTGTGAAAATAATTGTTTTATATCTCACTTATCTTATCTAGGTTAACTATAATACTTAATAAAATAGTGTTTTAAGGTGAATTCAATTAAAAAACAAATTCGATGTACGTAAATATCGTACAAAAGAAGCAATTTATTCGCAAGTCAATACTCAATAAATTAATAGGTTTTAATAAAAAGAATGGCATAGAAAAGTAGAAAATCATATTACAAACGAATAGGAAACCAATAAACATATAAGATAGGCCTTAAATCAAATGAGTCTCAAAAACTAAAGGTCGATTTCGGTGCTTTCATGAGCGAAATGTTCGGATGTTGTGTACCCTTCGGGCCAACAACTTAAAAACTAGTATGGGGAGGAATCGAGGAATTGATGCTAGGATCGAGCCTGGTTTCTTGGCTTTTGGTTTACAACTCTAACACTAAGCCTAATGATTTGGTTGTGTGCATGAGGGGTTTGTGCATCGTCTAGCTGTAGAGAGCCGGCCCAGTGGTGCTGGTGGTCAGGTGGCCATGTCACGAGACGGATGTTGCCAGGAACTCCTGTAGCCGCTGCACGGTGCCGCGGTCCAGCTTGCACAGGTCGAAGTCGAACGTCTTGTGCGTGATCTCATAACAGCCGGTGGCCGCTATCATTTCCACAACGTGTTGCAGCTCCTCGTTGTCCTGCAGGGTCATGATCTTGTGGTGCAGCTCCTGCAACTCACTCAAATACTCTGTTGGCAACTGCAGGTGACCGGGTGCCGTAATTTCCGCCGGCGAGTGTCCACTATTGTTGTTTGTGGTGTTATTGTTTAAGCTAGCCGCATTGGTGCCGGCTCCTGTGTGATTGTTGCTTGGTGATGATTGCGGCGGTGGCAAGAAGCTTGCCACCGTGTTGGGGGTCCCTGATCCTGAGGAATTTGTGTCTCTGGGGGGACGTAAAGAAGGCGACTTAGACTTTTCACGAGACACCTTCATCTGCTCCTTTTTTGATGATTTCACAGGCGGTTCGATAAACCCTCCAGCACTGCCACTATTGCTGTTCTGCGAACTTCTTCGATTCCGTTTTTTTTCCTCTTTTTCCGATTTTTCGAATTTGTCCAACTTGTTATCCGGTGTTCTGTCAGCTCTCTCCGATTTATCGGTGATTTTGTCAACCGGCTTAGACTTTGTCTTGTGCTCCTTATTTGCAACTTGTTTGGCCTCCTTGCCGGACCCGGAACTGCCCTTTGTCGGCTTTTGTTGACTGTTTATACTGCTCCTGGCGGGCAGGTCGGGAAAGCTGCTGTTCGAGCTGTCGGAGTGCTGTAATGTGGCAGCTGCCGCCGCAGCTAGGGCGCTAGTTGCTGCCAGATCGGGTGCCGATTGGGCAGAGTCCACATCGCTGAGATCCAGGTTACTGGGAGTCTTACCCTGACCAGGATGCCCCTGCGGTTTTCCAGGGTGCTTTCCCTCAGGCTGCTTCTCGCTCGCTGTTTCCCTCTGCCGCTTCTCATCCTTGTTGGAGGACTTTTCCTTGGACTTCTTGTGCTTCTCCTTCTTGCCACTGCTGCTGCTGGCATTGGACGCAAGCTTGTCCGTCGTCGCGGCCTCTGCAGCTGGACTGGCGCCATCAGTTTTAGGCGATGGGTCAGCTGCTGATGGTTTATCTGAATTGCTTGCTTGCTGCTTGTCTTTCTCCCGCTCCTTGGGCTTGTCTTTGTCGCGGTCTTTTTCTTTGTCCTTGTCTCGATCAATGCGCTCTTTATCCTTCTCCTTGTTCTTGTCCTTTTTCTTGTGCTTGTGCGACTTCTTTGCCTCCGCCGCACTCCCGTTACTGGTACCCTTATCTGCTTTGGAATCAGTGGTCTTCTCGGGATGCTTGCTCCCCGTAGAATCCTCTCTTTGCTTCACGCCGCCGGAGGCCATACTGCTACTGCTATTGCTGCCAACTGAGGTAGGCGTGGCCTTGCCCGTGACGGATGCCACGGATTGTTTTTGGGTGGACTCTGCAATTCCTGCAGCTGGACTGTCGCTTTGGCCAGCACGTTCCTCTTTGGGAAGCCGCTTGTCTTTGTGCTCATCGCGTTGTTTCTCGCGCTCCTTGTCCTTGTCCTTCTTTTCCTTCTTGGACTTCTTGCTTGAGCTGCGCTCCTTGTCTTTTGACTCGGACTTCCCAGATTTGTGCTCGTCACGCTCCTTAGAGCGCGAGGTAGGGACAACAGCAACCGAATCATTTACCGCCTTCTTGGGACTGGGCGCAGTCATCTCGACTGGCTTTCCAGGCTTGGGGCTGGCAGTGTGCTTCACCAATGCTCCTGTTGCTCCTCCAATTGAAGCTGCAGTGGATAAAAAACCCGAGGACGGCGTGCTTCCCGAGCTCTGCTCTCGCTCGCGGTCTTTGTCGCGCGTCTTGTCCTTCTTTGACTTCTCCTTGTCCTTGTGCTCATGTTTTCCTCCACCTTCGCCAGACTTGCTTGATTTTCGGTCCTTGTCGCGACCGTGACGGTCCTTCTTGTCCTTATCCCGTGTTTTATCGCCGCCACTAGACTTTTCGCGCTCTTTACTCGTCTTCTCCTTGCCATCGTGAGAGCTCCCCTTGCTGCCGACTCCGGTGGATAGGCTTTTAGCCTCCGGTGAGTGTTTGGAGATAGGCACCATGGCCTGACTGTTGCCCGCGGCACTGCTTTTTGTTATAGGAGGACCGAACAAAGCGGAGAAAGCGTTGCTTTTACCCGGATCATCATTCCGTGACTTGTGTTTTTTGCCAGCACTCAGATCTGTACTAACCAAGACGGTTGTTGGGCCACCTTTGGCTTTGACTAAACCCATCTCATTGTTCGATCCCACCTCGGCGACTCCGCCGCTGGGCGAAAGCGTACGGCTGAGGCTGCTGGTGCCGATGTTTGTTCCAAACACAGGTACTCCGCCACCACGCATCAGCTTCACCCGGAATTCCTCCGACGGGGCCTCAAAGATATGCGTCTTTACCTCGACATGGTGTTGCGGCGGTCCTGTGGACTGCAGTACCAAATCATACTGGTACACAATCCGCCTCGGTTCGTCGCGGCTTCGGAAATGTATCTCCACGGGCAGTATAAAGCCGGCATACCCTGATTCTTGTATGGCATATGGGGGTTCTTTGAAGGCTGCAAGTCAACATATAATGTTATGTATATGGGGGTTCATTATTCTGATCGGCACTTACAGCGTTTCGGTTTGGGAAAGGATTCGTGCAGCAAAAAGACTACTTTTTCCACAAAGGCGCTGATGTCTGCTTTGTTCACACCCTGGACATAGATCTCCCAATCGTGGGTGAAGGCCTGTGGGTGCGGGGTCTTCTTGCTGCGCAGCTTTGACGTGTGGCCAATCTCGAATTGCACCTTGACCGCCATGCCTATGGGTTGAGTGTAGCATCAAACTCCGATATCTGCAAGGCGGTTTCCTGGGAGTTGCTTTGGCTGCAAGAAATAAATTTCGCGCGCCAAAATCGATAAGCAAAGGATGTTAGGGTAGCTGGATAATATGAACATTAAGTTTCTGAATTGGGGATGCCTTAGGAGTCTTAGAGTGCATGCGTAAAGTGAAGATGACTCCTGCAGGAAGTCACGTCCACTTCCAAGCCCCGGCAATAGATCTAGTAATTATGTGCTAAGTAATATGTGCCACACCACAATGCCACAATATCTGACAAGTTGTTTTGTTGATTTTCCTCGACTGCAATCTGTTATTGTTTGTGTGCGAATCTGCCACCACATTGTGCCTTTCCGATTCGGCAAGCTTTCGCCTGTTCATGTTTTTTAGCTTTCTTCTAGAATTTGGCCACATTCAGTACTTACCAACGCAAATTTTTGCATTCACATGAACTTGCACGCTATTATCGCGTAAAACACTGTATATAGTGTTAAATTTGGTCGAATTTCTGTAAAAACACACAAAAAATCGGGAGTTTGTGATGTTGAGGGCTTCAAGCCAGTGTGACCATTGCAGTAGGAGGGATGCAATATTTCCAATTCGCTATGCTTATTAATACCACGCACTTTCCCAAAAATACCAAAGATTATTATTATAAACATATTTTTTAATATTAAGAGAAGATTTATTTTTAAAAGTTAATAAATAATGATTGAAAAATATACGAAACTAAGATTTAACAAATGTAAAATAATTATAATTCAATAAAAAAATCTATTTTATATGGTCAGATTTGAATTCTTTTATTGTTTAACAAATAATATGTACAGTTTATACAAATAAAGGCGAACATTTTAGAAGATATAATCTATTATACATATTACCTTATTTCAGTTACAATTTAAATGAAAGTATGGTCTGATAATCACGAATATTGCTATTCTTACATACTTTCTTCGTTATGTTTCCAATAAGATAATGCGATTAGTTGGACTCCAACATTCTTATTTGCTTTAAAAGTTCAGTTCATTAGTTCAGTTACGCGGCCTGTGACATCATGTGGCCACACTGGCAGCCATGTACTTACACACACTTGTCCGTACCATGGAAAAACAATAAAATTATTTGCAAAAGTCATGGCGAACGTCAAAAGCGCTTGCTTATTTTAATTCCTCAGGACAGCAGTGGTCCATAAAGGTCGCTCATAATGACGACCGACTTTAGCGGCAGCCCGTTTGTGTCCAGCAACCCGAGTGCCAGTTGCGGGAATGCATCCAGGTGGCTAACGGAGGAGGTGTTTAAATTAATCGATATAGTGCAACGGGACGAAGCTATCTACAATCCGAGACACAAGTACTACTTCTGCCGGCCGTACGTGGAGAACTTTTGGCGCGAGGTGGACCTGAAGCTGGAGAAAAACCCCGGCGCCAGCTTGGCCAAGTGGACTAACCTGCGCATCTCATTTCGGCGGGAGTATACTAATTACCTGGAGGAGAAGGTTCCGCCCTGCTGGTCCTACTTCGATCGTATGTTCTTTTTGCATCCGTACCTCCGGAAGAAGCATCAGCAAACTAAGTCGCTGGACACTCAGGTGCAGGACGCCCTGGCCCACCTCTCGAGCCTATCCAATCGCATGCAACGAGAACGATCCGTGGTCATCCCGGCCAGCAGCAGTAGTGGCCTGCCCACTCCATCGGCCCATCAGTCACCGCAGGCCCAGCCACTGGACAACTATCTGGACTACTTTGATGAGGCCGAGCACAACAATTCCGAGCTGGAGGACATCATGGAGGAGGAGCAGCAGCGCAGCAGCCGCTTTCACGCCCAGATGGACAGCAACGATATTAAGTCCGAGTGCGAGGAGCCGGCGGATGACTATGAACAGGAACCCGAAGAGGATGATCACGACGAGCACGACCTGCACAAAGTGGTCCCCACTTCCAGTTCGTCGTCGTTGATCATTGAGGCCCAGCGTCGCTACAGTAACCATCAGCCGCAACCCAGCCGGATGCACTTAAGCCGCATGCAGGTTCGTTCCTATCAGGATGAAAATCGCGTTGGGATTAGGCCCCGCTCCCAGGAGTTGCAGGCGACGACGGCATCCGCGGTGGGTGTAAACTTTGCGGCCCAGCCGGTGACGCACTCGAACATTTCTTTTGTGCGGCCCACGTTCACCAAGCCCGTGGATCTGGTCAGCACGACGACGCACAACGGAAATGGAGGGGGCGGTGGTGTCTCAGTAGCGGCTGCGCCTTCCGAAGCGGAGCTGCCTACGCCATCCATCTCTGCTGTGGCCACGCCCATCCCACCCATCAGCAGTGGTGGCACTGGCAATAACTACATAAGGCACAACCACATTCATGGTAGTCATCACCAGGCGCCACCAGCACCGCTTGCCCTGCGACTTGAGGCCAGCAACCCGGCTGGCGGGTCATTAAGCAACGGTGGCTTGGGAGTAGAGTTGTGCGACTGCAAAACCGATCCCGATGCCATGTTCCTGATGAGTCTGCTTCCGGATATTCAAAAGCTGAACGGACGCGACCGCGGCAAGATCAAGATTGCCTTCCAAAACATCCTGCAGGACTACCTGTACCCGGACTAGTTTCGATCTCTGTGCATACATTTTGCTTATAGCCAGGGAACTCCTCCGGCTCAGCCGGAAGGATTCCACTTTCTTTCGCCCATTTGTTGGTTAATTAATTTGAAGCTTTGCTGTGCAAGAACAAGATATCCTTAAATCGTTTTGAACACTATCATCTATGTTTATTAAGTGTATAAATATTTATAAATATTTAAAGTGTAACACACAAGAATAAATTCATTCGAAATTATGCGATAAATATGGCTACGAATTACTAGATGTATCACACGAGATCAGGATCGGATTGCATCCCATCCTTACTCGAGGAGTTTAAGCTCGCGGCTGATCTTCTTGATTTTATTGTCTAGCGTCTTGTCCTCGTGCTCGCAGATATAGTGGTGCCTGGAAGTGCACTCCTGACCGAAGTACATATAGCTATGCTTGCCAGCATTGTAGCTCAGCCGGAGGCATCGACCCTTGCCCTCGATCTGTACCGTGTTGTTTAGCACATCCTCCCCTGCAGCTTCCTCGGCCGCCAGCTCTGAACTGTCCACCAAATTTGAAGCTGTAGAGTTCTCCCCCTTCTGAGCCATCGCAATGGATGTGAGATTCGTATTGGGATTGACTGGCTTGGCCGAGTTGGACCAGATCCAGAGGAGCCCCGGGTTGAGGCCACCGAGCCAGTAGTCGCGTCCCCTATGCGCGGGCTGGTTTAGCAGGTAAGCCATAATCTCCTCGTTCTCCGACACCTTCTCGAACTCGGCCAGGTGCGAGTTTAGACCCTTACAGGCTGTGTTGGCCGTCTTCCAGTTCACCTGTTGCTGGCTGTTGATGTAATAGCAGTTGTCGCTGATCCGGGTAAAGTTTGTGGGGCATGGATCCTTGACCTCCTTCTGGTTGTTCCCGGCCATCAGATAGTAGATCAGCTGCTCCGAGCGTCTCACTCGACTCTCAAGGTAATCTGGAAAATATTTTTATGGTTAGAAGATATTCGTTCGAAGTTCCCATATTTTCGATATTTTATTAAATTCACGTGAGAAATCGTGAAATAACTCCTTGGCAATGGGCTGTAGCCATTTCGTTAAGGAAACATTAAGCCTTATCGAATATGTTTACTTGAAATAAATTATTCAAGACTCTAGCTTAGCTTACCCACTCGATAAACCAACTTCTCTATAGCTCCTAAAAGATAGAGATCATTTTCGGAAACAGCTCGGAATGTGGTTGGTTGGCTACTGCCACCCTGGAGATGTTGCTGCTGCTGCTGTTGCAAGTGTTGTTGCGGTGCCTGCTGTTGCGGTGCGGGACGCAGATGCTGCTGAGGAGGATTGCCACCACCGCTGGGGCTTCCTCCAATGCCGAATAGTTGCTGCAGGAAACCTGGTTGTTGGCGTTGCTGCATCTGTTGCTGCTGCTGATGCATCTGTTGTTGCTGCTGCTGCTGCTGTTGCTGTTGCTGGTGCAGCATTTGATTGGTCATGGGCCGAAATTGGGGATTGACAATAGGGCTTTGGCTTTCAATGGGTTTCCTTAGATGGGGCTCCAGCTCCACAGCTTCGCCAATCCTTCGGGTTATGTAGATGTTGTTGCCAGGTCGCTTGTAAGCCGATGAGTGATAGTTCAGCGGACCATTCATGACCATTTCACCGCCCATATATGGCAAGTCCTTTGACCTGCGTTGACTGCCTGGTTGGCTGAAAATTGACAAAAGGTTACAAGGTCCCGGATATAGATAGCCCTATCTGCACACACCTCAAGACGTAATCTTCGAGAAATTGCGACCAAACTGGAGCCTCAACGTCCGCCTCCGACTTAGCTAGTGATTCATTGAAGTATTTTTGCATAGTTTCTCCACCGCTGGCATTGCATAATAGCCCTGGCATTACGAGTAATGCCAGGTAAACAACAGCTCCCAGCCGGAGTTGTTTGCTAGCCGGTGACATGATGACACGCACTCTCTACGGGTATATTGCCCCCGCCTTCTCCTGAAAAACTTTAAAATGCAAGACGCGCGCGTATAACTTTCGATTTCGTTGCGTTCTCCGTGCGTTTTTAAACGCGTCCGTGTTCGTTTGCTTGCGGCGAGCTAAAAACCACGACTGAAGCGAGCCTAGAGCTCAAACTTGAGCTTGTCTTTCGGTCTGCAGCCGGACCGGCTTAGGTCTTTCCGACTCCGTCTCATTCACCGCCCATGGCAATGTCTCGAACACATTGTTGTTGTGGCTGTTGATCGCTCAGAAATGCAAAATTTCACTTTCTCCTTCGTCGGAGCGACTCTTCACTTCACAAATGTAAGTCATTCGGCTTTTCATCTGTGTTTCTCCCGCAGCTTTCGTTGGCCGTCAACGCCCGTCTGCTGACATAGTGTTTGCACTCCATAAAATTGGTTTCGGACTAAGGTAATTGAAGTGGCTAATGAAAAAGTCGGTGGAAGCGACAAATAATAGTGTACAAAAATAATAATAATAATGGTTACCTGCGCGACATTTTTAGTACGAATTTGTATAGTTCATGGATGTTTGGCTTGCCTTTTATTATTATTTTTTTTAAATTATTAACGTTACTATCTTTTTGGAATAAATATTATTTACAATACTCAATATTTACAATTTAAAAACCATTTAGAAATGTTCTCTTTTTAATAATGGAAAATATCTGCAGAAATCAAAACTACATATGTTTATACCCTTGCAGAGGGTATTATAATTTAGACCATCTCCGACCCTATAAAGTATATACATATATTCTTCATCAGCATCACCATCCGAGTCGATCTAGTCATGTCCGTCGTCTGTCTGTCTGTCGTCTGTCAGTTGCTATCTAAACTAGTTTCTCAGTTTTAAAGCTATCGGGCTGCTATCGGAACACTACATAACATTGTTGCGATTACATGGAAACGATTAGGAAAAAGTTATATAAATTCGCAATTTTTTAAGATAACTAATTCATTCTTTAGAAGGCACTATTTAATGACCATTTTAACCTATCTTGGAAGTATTATCAAAATCGGATCACTATATCTTGTAGCTGCCATAGGAACGATGTGAGAAAATGGGTCATTGAACATAAATCTGGGGTTTTTAAGACAATTAATTCATTCTTGGAAAATATAGTTTATAGAGACATTTATCGGGAAACTATATTTTTAGCCGCTATACAAACAATCGAACGGTTAAGATCAAGTGGTCTGCAAGGGTATTCCAAGCTTCGGCCCCGAAGCTAGCCTTCTTTATACCCTTGCAGAGGGTATTATAATTTTGACCAGAAGTTTGCAACGCAGTGAAGGAGACATTTCCGACCCTATAAAGTATATATATTCTTGATCAGCACCACCAGCCGAGTCGATCTAGCCATGTCCGTCTGTCCGTCTCTCTGTCCGTCTGTCCGTCTGTCGGTTGCTATGTAAACTAGTCCCTCAGTTTTAAAGCTATCGGGCTGAAACTTTGCACTAACCCTTCAATCTGTTGCAGGTAGTATATAAGTCGGAACAGCCGGAAACGGAACACTACATCACATAGCTGCCATAGGAACGATTGGGAAAAAGTGCCATAATTTCGTCATTTTTCAAGATAATTTATTTATTTTTTTTTAAACTCTATTTAATAGCAATTTTTGACATATCCTGAAAGTTTCATTAAAATCGGACCACTATATCCTATAGCTGCCATAGGAACGATAGGAGAAAATGGGTCATTGAGCATAACTCTGGTATTTCTTAAGACAATTAATTCATTCTTGAGAAAAACAGTTTTCATAGACATTAAAGCCTTTTTAGAAATTTTAAAACCAAAGATCGGATCACTATATCCTAAAGCTGCCATACAATCGATGGAACAGTTTAAAGGCAACTGGTCTGCAAGGGTATTCTAAGCTTCGGGTACCGAAGCTAGCCTTCCTTTCTTGTTTTATTTTTGTTTTGTATCTGCCATCAAACATATCATAAGCCAGCTTATGTAAATGACCCCAGACTTTTAATGTGCAATTTAACAACCCACTTATTGTTTTAATAACTATTTTATGGACACAGTGAGAAGTAGCCAAAGAGAAAGACCCGGCGGACAAATGGGGAAAATAAAGCTTTACCAATATGAAAGGCCTCAGTCTGGGTGAATCAATTTGGCCGAGAGAGACTTGCCCCCATGATGAGCTGGCCTTAACTCGGTTATTGATGTCAAACAGCGAGCTGCCCACATCCACCAAAGCTCTCAAAGTGCCAATGGATTTACCCTGAAAATATGAATATATAGCCAAAGATATAAACATGTGTATCTCTGAACTTTCATTATTCTTTGCTTTGATAATTAGTGGAAGTTAAAGATTTTTCAACGAAGGCCTTGTTTGCGGCTCGTGATCCATCGTCGATAAAGTGATGACGCACTTTGATTATGGTTCTTTTAGTCAGCGTCCATGGGATTTCCCATTAATAAACTTCAAGTCCGCCTCAATCGTCCAAAAAATGTTCGGCAAATTTCGGAAGAGATCGCGGACCACAAATAATATAGATTGTAAGCATTTCGATTAAAAGCAAACATCAAACATAATTTTTGTGAAATTTTTTATACATTATTATATACTTTTTTTGGTTTGTTTTTGTTTGTGTAATTTTATGACATAAATTCAAAATTAAGCAGGCTTTTTTCTTAATTAGATACAATAACACCTCGATCGCTGTGTCTCTTTTCATTGCTCTCTCTAGCTCTCTCACTCCCTGATTGTATCTGCTTTTTAATATTTATAAGTTTGGCTTTAAAAATACAAAATTCTATTTTTCAAGGGATTTTACATTCTGCTACGTTTTCTTTTATTTGATATTTTAGAAAATACAAAAATGTAAACATTTTGTGATCCTTGTTACTACACAATCTATGTATTTTCGGTTCTGGTTGCAGTGCTTGATCTTATTGTTGTTGTTATTTATTTATTATGAAATATATAAATTTATAAAGAATTGTATACACAATGGATGTTGTTTTTGGTATCTGATGCTGCTGCTGTTGTCGTTGCTAGCAAAATCATTCTGAGATAATCATTTACAATTAGTAGAGTTCTCCGTCTTAAACTTTCCTGCTGCTGCTCGTTGTGATAGTGTTTTTGGTTGTTCTTGGGATTCTTGGCCATTTTAGTAGCCAGCCAACTCGGCGAATGTGGAGTCCATCTCGTCGGCAAGGGACTTGTACCTGTCCTTGTTGATGCCCAACTCATCTGCGGGGTGGAAATTAAAATTCAATATTTAGCAAAATTGTAAACGATTACTTTAAGGATACAAAAACATTGAAATCGAACACAATAAAAAACACTTTAACTTTACACTGTGCGAAATTGTGATTGCATTGGTTTAGATTAATTGCTCGCTTTTCTGGCAAGCGCTTCAAGTTTTTAATGGGTTAGTCTGCAGGACTTCTAAGGGAGGTATCTAGGGGGAATCTCTACGGGATCTAGCCATGATCTATCCAACCAATCATTGCAGACATCTGTGGCTATACTCAACCAACGCCTGACATAACCAGCTCGGAAACCATTTAATGATGAGGGACTCAGAGTGATGATCATCAAAGTGTGTGACAAATAAAAGACGTAGATAGTACGTAGTGCTGATCTGAGAATCTGGGCAGGCAAGTCAGATAGATCAGAGATCATGCCACATTAAAACGGGAAATAATCTGGCATACAAACAAAATATACATTGATAAATTCACCTGTGTGTTGAAAGCACAAATAACTACAGTTGCAACTTGGTTTGGCTTGATCTGCACTTAATTTTACAGTGTACTGGCAGGGAATTCTGGGGGAGTGTGGGTGGCCACATTCAAGCGAGACTAAACAAATTATTTACAGTGTATAGAAAGTCGTGACAGATGTGCGAGGGATGAGGCAGGGGCTGAATACACTGGCTTTGTCGGTCGGGCATTGGAATAAAAATATAAAGTATACAGTGGGGACTGCGGGTTCTGAAATTTGTGTGATATTTTCTCTGGGGCTTGGGGTTTTAGGTTTTTGTGTGAGTTTTGGTTCGATCTTTTTTAATATCCAGTAAGTTCGGCAAAAGTCTGGTCCAAATCGTCGCAGATTGCTTTGTATTTTTCCTTCTCATTGAAGAGACGGTCTGCAAAAAGCATTTTGTTGTTGTTCATTTATACAAATATATACAGAGTTTATTAGGGAGAATGGGAGAGATATGTGGATATATTACATCAATTAATGAAAGCAGAGTATTAAAAATTAAATATATTAATATCCACTTGAAGATATATACAATGCGAGCATTAGTTGAAGCTTGAGATCCGCTTCGAGTCGAATCAAATCCTGCGGACAGCATCTCCGGTGTCCCATTGAGAGAAACACTTTTTGGAGTCAAATGAATGGGGATGTGGGGAGAAAATGGGAGGAGGTACATACCCTCTAGCCTGTCGACCTCCTTCTGCAGGCGCTTCACTTGCTTCTCGGCGTGCTCGGCGCGCTGCTCGGCCTCCTTCAACTTGATGGACAAGGTCTTCATCTCACGCTTGAATTCCTCCACGCGCTGGTTGGCCTTCTCCTCGGACACTTCCAGAGACTTCAGAGAGTTGCCGACAACCTGAGGGTTACAATTTGGAAAAAATACCATTTTAATGGATTAGTTTAAGATTTTTTAGATACATTATCCCAAAATAATATTATATGTGCTGAATATTTTATTTTTTGATTTCACATTAAATATGTTACATAAATACAAAAAAAACCCACCTTCAGCTCCTCCTCCAGCTCCATGATCTTGGACTCGCCGGAACGGACGCGGTCCTCAGCAACCTCCAGCTCATCTTCAACGAAGGCCAGCTTGCGGGATACCTCATCGGACTTGGTGTCGGCATCCTCAGCGAGCATACGGGCTTCCTTAAGCTGGTTGGTCAGCTGGTCCATGCGCTCCTCATCCTGCTGGGAGCGGTTCTCCAGCACCTTGCACATACGGTTGTTCTCATCGGCCGACTGGGTGGCTTCGAGCAACTTCTGTTGGGCGGTGGTCGAGCGCTCCTCGGACTTCTCCAGATCCTCCTCAATCTGTTGGACTTTGCGGTTAAGAGTGGCAACCTCGGACTCGGTAGAGGTCAGGAGCTTCTCCTTCTCCTCCAGCTCGGTGTTGGCCTTCTCCAGCATCTCCTTGGCGGTGACCAGGTCAACCTCCACTTGGACGAACTTCTTCTCCAGATCGCGCACCTCCTCGTTGAGTTTGTCGGCGCGGGAGTTGGCATCCTTGGCTTGGTTCTCGCAAGTGTCAGCCTTGTCAATGGCATTATCCTTCTCAAGCTTCATCGCTTGCATCTTCTTCTTGATGGCGTCCATGGTGCTTGTGTTTTTGTTGTTGGCTTAGGAGAGAAGAAAACTGGAAAAAGCACTGTAAATAAAAATACATTTTTTGGATTAGAAAAATATTTTTTAGATTGAGCGATAGTTTGGTCTTGTCCTGGTAACCAAATGGAAAAATTAATTACTTAGCGATATTTTTAACATTTAAGACAAATAAAAATACAATTTTCTAGTTTTCTTTATTTCGTACAATTTTTAGCTGTTTTTTATATAAACAAATATGTAAGTTTTTCTATTCAATTAAAAATGTTATAATTCCGCCTTGATCTTGTAGTGAGTGCTTTTCGATGATCGGGGTACTCAAAACGGCTGTTCTATCTTGTTCAGATTTGTTATATTCTAAACATTAAAAAAAAAAAGTTTTTTTAATTTTTTAAAAAGTATATTATTTTATCCTCTTTATATTATAAAAAAAAGTTAATTTTAAACGATCCTTTTTTAGAGAATTTCTTTCAAAGTTATTATATTAAATTTTGAGTGCTTTGATTTTCTATCCCTGATTTAAGAGTAAAGGGGTCTTTTAAAATTGTTTTAATTTTTTTTAAATTTAGATTTAACTTTAATAATTAAAACATAAATCCCTTTCTTTACCCCAGCCTTTATAAAAGCATTTGATATTCTGTAAATTTAAAACCTCCAGGCGCATTTATAATTTCAGAAAGGTGGATGTATAATTATATATATATATATTTATGTGTTTGGATATGTATCTGTGCAATAAATTTTGAAATTTAAATGTAAACACATTTTGTTTTGGCTACGACGAGCATTTATAAGATCGCACGTAATTTTCATTTTCCATTTTCTTAACGCCCACACCGAATTCGAATCCGGATCCGGCGATGAGCTATATATTTGTTTGCTGCACGATATGGTAGAGTTAAAAATAAACTTTATATGCTTTTGCATGTGAAAAATATCCAGTCCACTCGCGCACACATACATACATTCAGAAGAGATGCTTTTTTGGACATTGTGTGCTAAATGTAATTCTAGAGTTTCCCCCTATTATTTCGAAACACACATACAAATAGATACAGAGAGATTGCAATTTGAATAGATTTGAATTCTTTGGGGTCATTTAATGTGTGTGTGTATCTGAGTTTGTATATGTGTTTTTATGTCTTCTTAACCAGAAGTAGGACAAAGTCATTTATGTTGTAGTTGCTGCTCTTTTGGAGGTCTTTTGATTCTTATGTCTGCTTGTTCCCGAAATACTATAGCTATTCATTCCATACATTTTTTTTGTTTGATGTGAATGGAACTAATTAATTAAACACATTAATGTTTAGTTCATATTTAATAGCAATTTGCAATGTATTTTAAGAATAACATTAATTTTCAAGATTTCAATCCTCAAGTTTTCAATTAGAACGGATACTTAGCAGTTTTGAAAGCTTTTTAATCTTTTTTCTACATTTCTGAAAGTTCTTAATTAAGAAAGATCTGCTCAGACCCTGCAAGATTTTCACGTAGGCTGTAAAATTATACGTATGTATATCTCTGTGTTATACATGATGAACGTTTTGAAATCTTTACGTCTGGGAACGCTCGATTGCTATTATTTTCCAAAACACCTCTGAAGGGGAACTTTTTACGTTTTACCCCAGCTAGTTAGAAAAAAAACTCAAGGATAAATACCGACTCTATTCTTGTTCGTTTTATGAGATCACAAAAAGCTAGACGGAAAAGCTTTTCACGTCTATGTTTCAACTTGGGTTAAAAATAAATGATTCTGTATATGTTTTTAGAAGTGTGTGTTTGTATAACAGGCAGGTGTCTGTCTGCAGTTAATTTTAAAGAGTTCTGTTCGAAGAAAACTCATTGAGTGTGTGTGCGTGCGTGTGTGAAAATTGTGCGTAGCAGTAGGTGTGCAGGGTGCATATGTATATGTGTCTTATCCGTGTGGAGCTTTCCACACATTGGTGGGATTTCTTGTATGTGCGCAAAATATTCGTATTTACACTCAGGCATTCTCTAGCTGGTATTGGTGCCATCAGATTTAGTTACAAAATTCCTTATAAGCGAATTTTTTTTAAATGTCCAAATTATCATAAATTTTCCATTTAAAAAGATTGATAACCCTTTTTTTTTAGAAAGTTAGTAGTATTATTTAAGCTTATAGATGTAATTTCACTTCAATTAATGCAGTCTTTTTATTATTTTGCAGCACTGTTTGAACTTTTCAAGAATTTTATTTAGACACATATACATATGCACATTATTCTTGAAATATTTGAGATTTCCTCCATATTTTTAGCGAATTTTTGCCGTTTTTTGCATTGCACTTTCCACTGTTTTACTACTGGTATTTTTATCCATTCGAAAGCAGTATAATACACCAATTTGGGTGACCACAAAAGCGAACGTTTGAACTATAATATATTTTATAATAATTTTTGGGGTACAAAATCCTGGCGAACCAACCTTAGCGTTTCAAACACACTATACGCTGTCGAAACCCCGAGAACACTGATGCTGACCAAGTTGCTTAGCCCAGAAAGCGACCCCAAGAACCGACGCAAGGCAACGCACACACACACACAGTGGTAAACGGAAAATCGCACACACACGAGAGGACCACACCAACGCAGTATTGAATAATTTTTCTCGCCTCAAAATTTCCCATTAATATATAAAAAGCGCTTTCGCAGCTTTCCTCGGCGAGATCCAAAATTTCCCCAGAATTTCCCTGAAGTTTTCCCTTTCTCTCGGGCTCTCTAATTCTTCAGCCTGCATTCTCGTCATCGGCCATGAGTAAAAATTATGCGCTTTTTCTACCTCTTAAATTTAAATTCAATTTCTTTTTTACTGAGAGCACTTTCATAGTATTTAAGTATGTGTGCGCCTGTATCCGTCAAATACGCATCTAAAAATAGCGCATAAATGCCAGAGAAGGACGCAAGACCAAGTCTAACAAGATGAAAATCTATTTTGGCTCGGAAAAAGTATTGAGAAATATTTGGAATTTTGATCGGAGCCATGCAGAAGGCGGCAGTTCGTTTGTCGTTCTTTCGCTTTCAGAATTCACAAATGTGAAGGCTGCAAGATAATTGATCCGAGTATTTTGGAACTTGGCATATGCAAAGTTACTTTATTATATTTTAATCTGTGCTTGATCGATGAATGAATAATAAGAAACACAATCTCAATAGGTCGGCTATAGTCGAAATATTAATACTTGTCTTTTTTAATCTTAAATAAATTTATTAATTAAGATTAAATATATAAATTTAATCTTAGGAACTCATGACGAATATGGCACAACCTGCAAGCCCATATAACATACGTACACACAAACCTCGAGATATTTATATTCGTGAAAATTATTGTTTACCATTTATTTTAATGTAGCTCTTCTTTTTAAAGTTTTTATTGATTACTTAACTGATTTTGATTTTGAATTGAAAACTGTTCTTACAAAATTGTGTAAGCAACATTTTTTTTTTGGTTTGAAGACAAGTATAAATATTTTAAACGCTGTTAAAAAATAAAAACTGCTGCATGAATAGGTTCAACTGAAAAGTTTTGGGGAAAAATGCACAAAGAGCAAAAAACTTATATTTTAAAAATAGGATTTGATTTCGAAAATGGATTGTTACCGATTTCCACCAAGAAAGTCTCTCGGCTGGGAAAATTAGAGAGAATAAACATACAATTAAATACATATGTACGTAGGTATGCACATAATAAAGAAAGGTCAGGGAAAACATTGTTCCAATTTACATTTTTTTTCTGTAATTTTTATACCCTTGCAGAGGGTATTATAATTTTGACCAGAAGTTTGCAACGCAGTGAAGGAGACATTTCCGACCCTATAAAGTATATATATTCTTGATCAGCATCACCAGCCGAGTCGATCTAGCCATGTCCGTCTGTCCGTCTGTCCGTCTGTCCGTCTGTCCGTCTGTCTGTCTGTCTGTCTGTCTGTCCGTCTGTCGGTTGCTATGTAAACTAGTCCCTCAGTTTTTGAGCTATCGGGTTGAAACTTTGCACCAACCCTTCAATCTGTTGCAGGTAGTATATAAGTCGGAACGGCCGGAATCGGAACACTACATCACATAGCTGCCATAGGAACGATTGGGAAAAAGTGCCATAAACTCGCCATTTTTAAAGATATTTTTTTTATTTCTTAGGAAACTCTTATTAATGACTATTTTGACATATCCTGAAAGTTTCATAAAAATCGGACCACTATATCCTATAGCTGCCATAGGAACGATAGGAGAAAATGGGTCATTGAGCATAACTCTGGTGTTTTTCAAGACAATTAATTCATTCTTGAGAAAAACAGTTTTCATAGACATTAAAGCCTTTTAAGAAATTTAAAAACCAAAGATCGGATCACTATATCCTATAGCTGCCATACAATCGATGGAACAGTTTAAAGGCAACTGGTCTGCAAGGGTATTCTAAGCTTCGGGTACCGAAGCTAGCCTTCCTTTCTTGTTTTATTTACCTTTTACCTTTTTCAGAGGGCATTATAAATTTGACTAGAGGTTTGCAATGCAGAGTAGGAGACATCTGCGAATCTAATAAGTACTTATTTATATTCTTGATCAGCATCACCTACCGAGTCGACCTAGCCATATCCGTCTTTTGGTTTCTTCGGAAACTGGTCTCACATTTTTGAAGCTATTGGGCTTTCTTACAAAGTCTTCTTTCTGTTGAAGGTAGTATATATGTCGGAACGGCCGGTATTGGATCTTTGCATCACATAGCTGCCGCAGAAACGATTGGGAAAACAGGTAATAAATTCGCAATTCTTTAAGATAATTGATTGACTATTTAGAAATCCCTATGGAATGACTATTTTAACCTATCTTGAAAGATCCTTATCCTATAGTTGTTGTTATACCCTTGCAGAGGGTATTATAATTTTGACCAGAAGTTTGTAACGCATTGAAGGAGACATTTCCGACCCTATAAAGTATATATATTCTTGATCAGCATCACCAGCCGAGTCGATCTAGCCATGTCCGTCTGTCCGTCTGTCCGTCTGTCTGTCCGTCTGTCCGTCTGTCGGTTGCTATGTAAACTAGTCCCTCAGTTTTAAAGCTATCGGGCTGAAACTTTGCACCAACCCTTCAATCTATTGCAGTTAGTATATAAGTCGGAACGGCCGGAATCGGAACACTACATCACATAGCTGCCATAGGAACGATTGGGAAAAAATGCCATAAATTCGCCATTTTTAAAGATATTTTATTTATTTCTTGGTAAACTCTATTTAATATTTATTTCAACATATCCTGAAAGTTTTATCTAAATCGGACCACTATTTCCTATAGCTGCCATAGAACGATAGGAGAAAATGGGTCATTGAGCATAACTCTGGTGTTTTTTAAGAAAATTAACTCATTCTTGAGAAATACAGTTTCCATAGACATAGAAGCCGTTTTAGAAAATAAAAAACTCAAGAATCGAGTTACTATATCCTATAGCTGCCATACAAACGATCGAACGGTTTGAAAGAAACTGTTCTGCAAGGGTATTCTAAGCTTCGGGTACCGAAGCTAGCCTTCCTTTCTTGTTTTTTTAATATAATTTAATCTTCAAACAAGAAATGAAGGCTATCTTCGGGGCCCGAAGCTTAGAATAGCCTTGCAGACCAGTTGCCTTCAAACCGTTCGATCGTTTGCATGGCAGCTTAAGGATGTAGTTCCCGATTTTTGGTTTTTAATTTTATAATTCTGAAAACTACATTTTCCAAGAATGAATTCATTATCTTAAAAAACACCAGAAAATTCTCAATGACCAATTTTCTCACATCGTTACTATGGAATCATATGGAACTTTAGGATCGGTTAAAATAGTTATTAAATAGTATTTTTAAAAGAAGGATTAAGTTTCTTTTAAAATGGCGAACTATTTGATATAGTGTTCCGATTCCAGCCGTTCCGACTTATATACAACCTGCAAAAGATAGAAGGGTCGGTGTACAGCGCGTTAGCTTTAAAACTAAGAGACTAACTTACATAGCAATCGACATACGGAAATGGCTAGATCGACTCGTCTGGTGATGCTGATAAAAAATATGTATACTTTAAAGGGTTGAAGATGTCTCTATCAATGCGTTACAAACTTCTGGTCAAAATTATAATACCCTCTGCAAGGGTAAACATTAAATTATCCCGAAGCTTCTTTTCTTGTTCTATTTTCTTTTCAGCCCGCTGTGAATAGTTCAATAAAAAACAAGTAAGAACATTATATTACCCTGTACCAATTTTGTTCTAAGCAAAATTAGTCAAGAATAAAAAAAATCAAAAGAACTACCGAGTCTGGGGAGTCCAATTGCGTGTGAAAAAGCAGAAGACGATAGATTGAAAATTGTGGAAACATTAAAAAATACAAATTGAGGGGCCGGTGGGCGTGGCACCGATAAAAAAAGACTTAATCTGACTCAGTATTGGGAGAATGAACACTGCTAATTTGGTTGCTCTAGAACTTACAGTTTCTGAGATCCGTTCGTTCATCTGGTCGGACGGACGGACATGGCTATATCGACTTAGCTCGTTATGCTGATCAATTATATATAAACTTGGTGGGGTCTACCACGCCACCTTCTGGCTGTTACATACATTCTCATAAACTTAATATTTCCTTTAGCTTTTGAGTACGGGGTCTAATTACCAAGGTTATATTGGTCTGATTCCTTTGGAATGTAACAAATCGGCATTAATCCTTATGAATAGTTTTTTTCCCAAGAATTAAATAATTATCTTTATCTTATCAGGTCTGCTCTTACGTCAAGCTAATCAATTATAGTACATTGTCTGTCAGGTTTCAAAAGTCAGTTTAATTTCCGGTTATACAATAATTACACTTTTCACCGGAGAAGATTGTTCATATGCGGTTTCCATATATATTTGGTTTAGCTGGTACGGGTTTATTTGGTGAGAAACCCTGCATTAAATAATCCTATAAGTACAAACTACAAGCCCCCACATTTAAACAATTTTTGTTAAATATACATGCAAAAGAATATATGTTTTGTTTATTGGTAATAAAAATATTGAGTTTTAAATAAAAATACAGACATTGTTTTATTTGATTTGCATGTTTCATAGAGTTACAAAAGCTATGTAAAATTTGTAAATTTAATGTATACTTCTCCCTTTATATATTATCTTTTAAATTTTTGTATTAATTTTTTTTGGTATTTATTCTCATACAAAGGCCATAGACTTTTTAGCTACAATTTGCGTACTGCCAGGAAATACAAGCAAAAGGGGAAATAATGGGAAAAATTGTCCCTGGCTCAAGCTTTATTGAGATCTACAATAAAAATAATTTGAAGGTGTACGACTGGTGGGTTGAGGGAATTTCTTGTTTATATTATTTATTGAAATGGGAAATTAAATGTAAAGGAAAATGGCAGCGTCTTTTATGTTAAACAACTTGCATCGAATACATTTAAAAAATGGCATTACTTATTTGCTCAAAATAAATTTACGTTATTGTAAAACTCTCGCTCTTATTTTGGAATATTCTGGAATGCTTGGGCGCAGACCTTTTTTTTCGTGTAATGCTAAGAAAATTTATACCGGACGTCCAAAAGCTTTGGAGTCTCCATTATGCTATTCTTCGCTTTGTGTTTTGTAGATCGCAGGCTGCATTTCTTGTTTTGGTAGTGGTTGTTATTCCCTTCTCTTCCCGGTAGTGCCCACTAGTAGTTGTTGAGGTCGGCGTACTCCAATTCCTGAGCAATAGTTTTGTACTTTTCCTTACCTTTGCTCACCTCGTCTGTGAAGTCAACATCAGAAGCAGCAGCAGCATCAGTGAGGAAATACAGATAGCAAAAGGATTTATATATTTTCAAGTGGATTGCTTTATTACTTAGTTTGGATACAAATGATAAATAAAAAGATTTTGAGTCGAACAAATACACAATTGTTTCGGAGGATCCTCTTATTTCTCCGCAGGCAAAATATATCTACAACAATCTAGACAAGCACACTAATCAACAAAATAAACGATGGCTACGAATACAAATTACGGTGCGCCTACGATTATGCTACAGTTAAAACAATCGAAAAGTGTGCCGCGCGGATAGTGTCGATCGATTTTGATCTGAAGAAAAGGAAAGAAGTGGCCGTCAAAGTCGGTCCGCTTATTCCTTGAGGATGAGCTCGACGAAGGCGGTGTCGAGATCGTCGCCAATATCCTTGTAGCGCTCCTTCTCCAGGACCAGGTCGTCTGTTTCGTGTGGTGTTCACAAAATAAAAAAAACGCAAGAGTAAGGAAAACAAATTAATAAAAATGTTGAAAATAATTATACAAATTACACTCAATAGGACTGAAACCTGACTCAAACTGAGACCTAATATTAAATTGACAAATAAAAATAATAATTACCTCTTATCGGGCAAATTAAATAAAAATGCAGTCAGCGGTAGGTGAACTTTTTGTTCGATGTTCGGCAAATCGGCAAGATGGTGGACAAGCTGTTATTTTAAAAAACCAAAAAGATAGCAACAACAAAAAAGAAAGCAGCATTTTGTTTTTGCAATGCTTTGGAAAACTAAACTTTTAATTTCATTTAGTTATTTTTTTAGTAATATTAAAAAAATATTTTCAAAATCGTGCTCTTAATTATATGTTTTAAAAGCAGGGCAGTATTTGGCAGCGGTTGTGTTTTTTCTTTCGGGTGCAGTAGTTTCTCGAGGAGATTCGCATCGAGCTATTAAACTGGTGGGGCCTCGCCTTCGGCTGGAGCAGCTTCAGCGGGAGCAGCTTCAGCAGCGGGAGCAGCCTCAGCAGCTGGAGCAGCTTCAGCAGCGGGAGCAGCGTCAGCAGCAGGAGCAGCGGGAGCAACCTCGGCAGCAGGAGCAGCCTCAGCAGCAGGAGGAGCCTCAGCAGGTGGAGCAGCCTCAGCAGCTGGAGGAACAGCTCCCTCCGCCGGAGCGGCGCCTTCAGCCGGAGCAGCGCCCTCCGCTGCAGGAGCAGCCCCATCGGCAGCCGGGGCAGCCTCTCCCTCTGTAGCAGGCACGGGCTCTGGCTCGGATCCGGGTGGTGGTGGCTCGTAGTTCTTGACATAAGGCACCTCGGCACCCTCTGGAGGTAGATCGATCGAGTACTCGAATGGCGGCGGCGGTGGTGGTGGCGGAGTGGGTTCCTTTGGAGGCGGCGTGGGTTCCTTGGCCGGGGCGGCTCCCGGCTCTCCGGACACAGCACCAGGTGCACCCTCTGCTCCGGGCTCTCCACTAGCGGCAGCTGCCGCCGCCGCCTCTGCTTCGGCAGCGGCGGCTGCTTCTGCTTCCGCTCGCGCCGCCTCCATGGCGGCCAACTCTTCGGGAGTGGGTGTCGGCAGCTTGGGCGTCGGCGGCTTGGGGTTGCGAGGGTTCCAGAAGGGCTCCAGACCCTTAATCAGGCCCACGAAGGCTTCGTCCAGGCTGTCGCCAATCAGGCAATAGCGCTCTTTTTCAACGATTAAATCGTCTGAGGATCGGAATGCCATGCGGTGATGTTTGTGAGAAAAAAGCAATAAAAGCGATGGAGCAAGAGAAATCAAATAAAGCGTGAAAAGGAAGCGAAATTAAAAATACAAAGAGTAAAGAAATACAGTTGAGGAATTAGTGGAAGATAGGACGCAGGACTTGGGTTAGTGGCAGGAAAACACTTTCGCCAGTTCTTTAAAGACGAGATCTTTCTAGAGATCTTTTGATCTATTTTACTTTTCGTGATATAAATTTGTTCTCAGTTTTTGTGTTTTTAAGCAGGAGGAGCTTCGGCGGCAGGAGCTTCGGCGGCAGGAGCTGCAGCGGCAGGAGCTTCTTCGACAGGTGCTGGTGCTGGTGGAGCTTCACCCTCAGCTGGAGCTGGTGCTGGAGCGGCTGCGGCATCTGCTGCTGGGGGTGGTGCAGCTTCTCCCTCTCCGGTAACTCCTGGTGGAGCAGCTGCAGCAGCTTCACCTTCTTGAGGAGCCGCTGGAGGAGCTCCTCCCTCCACGGAAGCAGCAGCGGCTTCTCCCTCTGCGGCAGGAGGAGCGCCCTCTGCAGGCGCTTCCTCTGGAGCTGGAGGTGGCAGCATTTCTCCGGGTTCGGCGTTCCTCACGTATGGAACCTCGGCACCTTCTGGTGGCAGATCGATCGAGTACTCGAATGGCGGCGGTGGCGGTGGGGTGGGAATCCTGACCGGCTCGGGTTCAACTGGTGCCGCCTCGACGCCCTCAGCTGGTTTCTCACCGGGAGCAGCGCCCTCAGCCGGTTCTTCGCCTTCGGCCGGTGCTTCGCCCTCTGCTTGAGCGGCGAGTTCCTTGGCCCTGGCCTTAGCTTCAGCCCTGGCAAGGGCGGCGGCCTCCCGGGCCGCAATCTCCTCCTCGGTAAGTTCCGGAGTAGGCGGCTTCGGGTAACGATCGTTGTAGAAGGGCGGCATGCCCATCATCTCCACGAAGGTCCAATCCAGTTGGTCGCCAACGAGGGCGTAGTGCTCTATCTCCTTGATCAGCTCGTCTTGCATTTCGGATTTAGTGGTTTAGTGGTTCAATGGGTTAGTGATCGGTGGCATTGGCGAAAGTAGAAACGCGGATTAGAGAAGATATGAGACAGCAGGTAAACAGCAGATAGAACCTCCAGTGGTGGCCAAATGAGGGGTGGAGTCAGGGGCAAACACTAAACGCAGGACGAGGGACGACAACGTTCAATGCCCGGGGGCGAGTTTTTCGAAAAAATACTTTATTTGTGCAATTGCAGCAGCATGGTATGTATTGTATAGTATATGTATGCATAGGTATATATTAAAATATAAATAATTAATTTATGTAAATCGTAAATAGATCGAATCAAAATCTTGAATGCCATTTTTTTAGCAGCATTTTCTCATTTCATTTGGAATCAGAAGAGTGGTTAGTGCTGGGGGTTGTTTTGTGGTTTTATTTTCTGCAATTGGAATGATGTGCGCTAGTTGTCCTTTTGATTGTCTTGGTTGTTTTTGTTTTTGAATAATTGTCGAAATATTTGTTGTTCTACTACAAGTGTATTGATAGGCGTGGCGGCAACTTAAAAGTAGGCAAATATTACACAAAGTTTTGCAAACACGACAATTTGTTTAAATATGTATAAACAAGGTAAACATTAGCATATTATTAATACAGTTAAGCTGGCGACAAATACAAACATTTAGCATAGAATTTACTCTTTAAATATAAATAACAGCGATTTGTTTGTCTCTCTATTTAATACTCGTAAACTAAGAAGAAGGCGGCAATGCGTGTGTTGTCAGTTGTCATCTCGTCAAATACAAGTACGAAAATAAAAGTTTAATTTAAAGTTGAAAACAAAACAAGGTAAGGGGTAGCAAAAGCCAAAGTACAAGTACAAATACATGGAATAATTAAATTTTGATTCAACGAAATTGTATTGCAACAATGTTGTAGAGCTGCCAGTCGACGGACCGATCAATCAAACGACCATTTGTCGTTGGAATTTTGCGAATTTTCGAAATGGTATTGTAAATTGGAATGCACTTGCTACGAGAATGTTTTGTTTCAGTTACTGCTTTTCCATCTGATCTATCTTTTCTCATTTTTTTGTTTGGAGTTTATTATTATGTTTAGAGTGTCTAACGCTTCTTTTGATCAACTCTTCCGTTGGTAGGCTAAGTAGTTCGAAGATGGCGTCGCTCCGCTTGGAAGACACTTGGCGTCCTTGGATTTTGTGTGAATTTTTGGGTGGGTGAGTGGATGCGATCTCTAGTATTTAAATATGGAAAGCGCCAGTTTTGTTTGTGTGTGTTTTGACGTCAAAGCAGGCAGTTTAGTTAATTCACAATTGCAAATTAGACGTTTACATGTTCTGTATGTCATGTAAGGTGGCCTCCATTTCTTCAGATAGCAGTTTGTTCTTGGCCCGCTCGTTCACCAAATCATCTGGCGTTGGTTTTTGGTATTTATTTGTTTTTGGTGGACACGAGCAGGGCAGGGCATGCAGCAACATTTTAAACAAATCGTTTAGCGAGCGGGGTTGTACAAGCAGCGCAAGTTGTATTTTGTTAAGCACAACAACAACAAAATTATATATGAAATGTAAACAATAAAATAAACCAATTAAAAATGTTGAATATCAAAATAAACTGAAGAGGGAAACAAAAAATAATACAGAAAACAAAGTTCACTTGATAACAATTGGTATTGGATTTGGAATAAGGAATAAATTTTGATCCTACTTATAAAATAGAATATTTATAATAAATAACTACAAATTGTTCACATGACTAGTGTTCGTTTGCTTTAATTTAAAATACTGCTACCATGATTATAAAAAATCAATACTTCTGTGGCTAACATCTCAGTAAAATTGTAATAAAATCTTTGACGGACATACCTTCGAGCCTGTCGACTTCCTTCTGCAATTTCTGAACGGAACGTTCAGCGAACTCAGCGCGAGCCTCAGCCTTTGTTTAGTGGGGAGAAGGTAAAAAATATATGAATTAGTAAGATATTTTTAAATTGCAGACGATCCGCATCCAAAAAGTGGCTAATTCAGCGGGTAGGAGATGAAATTTCATCCCTTACCCCACTTTAAATTGAAATTCCGGTTTAAAAACTGCAAATTTAACAAAATGGTATTAAAACTTTCAAAATCTAACCAGAATTTCAATTAACCAATTTTTTACTAAGCCAAGAAGCTTCCCAAATATGCTACCAAAACCAGCAAACTTATTGAATAAAATGTGTGACTTATGAACATTAGTAAAAATGTCAATATTTATGATATATGAATATTAGTTAATAAAAGTATAATATAAACAAACAAACAACTTAGCAATATATTTTTTTTGGTTTCAAACAACCAAAATGCTTACTAACTGCCGACGATTGTGTATTTAGGGTTTTTAGACAAAACCTAAATCAGAGAAATTAAATATCATTAAGGGAATGATAATAACAATGATTACTGGTGGAGGCTACGCAGTCACTGTATAAAACTGAAAATGCTGTTAAGATTTTAAGTCGACAGAATCTATCTATGATGTCTACGCGCTTCAATATGCGGCGACTTACAGCTTCTACATTTAATTTGAACTGTATGAGCTCCTGTTCGTAATATTTTTGATTGACGCGTGCCTAGACGTCGGGAGAAATACAACAAATTATAATTTTATCAATAGATCATTTTCACGTACATTGGGTGTCTGTGTGCGTGTGCTTATGTATGTTTGCCAGTGAGTGAGAGTTTTATTTAAGGGGGTCATAAAGTATCTACCGAAATTATATTCTCTTTGAAATAATTTTCGATTATCTACTTAACGCTACTAATCAGGCAGTAGCTTGAGGAATGGTATTGTAAAACATTGACAATTATTGAACTACTAAGATCAGTTACTGGCAGTGCTTGTCATTTCCATGGCTTTTACTTTACTGGGTTTTCTCTTTCCTTGCAATCAATGCACAAAAAGTTGTTTTCAATTTTGAACAAATGTACACACACACGTCGAATGCAAAAAAATGTTTTAAAAATACTTGCCCTTTGATGTACGGTATATAATAACAATATCTATTGATCTATAACTTATAATTTGTGGTATTTCGTTTCATTTGCTGTATTTTCCCAAAGCGTTTTTTGTTTACATAAAAAGAAAATATTAAATGTCGAATTGACGAATATGTACAGTAAATTTAAAATTGAGAATAACGATTTGTGCAATTCAATATTTTCTTTTATGTTTATCCTAGTGTTTAGTTTGTGTTAGCATTACGAGAAATCGCAGTTTAGCAGCAAATTATAACCATCACCATATATTTACCTAGACCACAGTGTATATATAGTATATAATATAATAATACCTCTTTCAGAGAGTGATCCAAAACTTTAATTTGCGTCTCAAAGGTTTCCTCTTTTTGTGTGGCCTACGTAGGGTTTTGGTGTTCAGGGTTTGCAAGCGGTTTGGTATTTGTTATAAACATTATTGAACATAAAATATTTAAAATATTCAAGTAATGGCAAAGCATGCAAAAACAAATCGGGTTGTATTGTTGGCAACATCCAGCACGTGCGCAAATTAGAATTGGATTTCAACGATTTTAGCAGCAACATTTTAGCAAGTAAAATATGGAAATAAGAAAATAATAAAATATATAAATTAGTAAAAATCTCAAAGAGGTGTTTAATTAGACCTGTA
The DNA here is from genome assembly GCA_021224005.1 of Drosophila setifemur. NCBI lineage: Eukaryota > Metazoa > Arthropoda > Insecta > Diptera > Drosophilidae > Drosophila > Drosophila setifemur. The sequence goes on along the minus strand of JAJJHY010010948.1, from coordinate 1,651,685 downwards.
ATAATGTCGGTAGACGTTTCATAAAAATGTGTTAAAAATATATACATATTACAAAGAGAAAACTCCCGAAGAAAGTTCCTCTAGGAAGTTTTTTTAGGAGGGAGAATTGTCTCGAGTACCCCTCCCACTTCGGATAATAAGTTAAACAAACAAAACGAGAAACAACAACAAAATATATGTACACATTCACTGGTTTGGTCAGTCGATTTGCATAGATTTCGATCTGGGAAACACTCTTTGCTTGGCCACTTTTTGGTACAAAGTTAGGCTCCAAATGTATCTACCTCCTTTAGACGAGTGTTCAGGGTCTTGATCTGGTTCTTGTACTCTTCCTCACGTTGGTTGGCCTATTATAGTCGTTGTTTTCGTTGTTGTTTGTATATAGTTGGCGGGGTATTGATGGGATTTTGGGGTAGGGAATTAAATATATATGCATAAAAGAAAGGTTTGTTTAGATAAATTCGATTATATATCTGCAAAGCAGCAAGCAGTTGCAAAATCCTACTAATACTGACCTTCTCCTCAGAGACTTCCAGGGACTTCAGGTTGTTGCCAACCACGCGCAGCTCTTCCTCAAGCTCCACAATTTTGCTGTTGTAACACGGAAGAAAAAATACAATTAAATACTTGTCTAAAAGAAAAGTAGGTAGAGAACAACAGTACAACAACTCATGCAATTGCTAAATATAGAGGTTCATTTCCAGCGTAATTTGTGCCCAAGCAATGCCAACTCAAAGTTGTCAACACTTCACTTTCGAAAAGATCTTCGACTGCGCACAGAGGCGATGCGATAGATGAAATGAGATGGTCAAGAGACGCGAAACCGTCAAATCATCATGCGAAGGTCTGCCAAAAATATTTATTATAATAATAACAATTGTTTTTGGACCGGCATCTCGAAAGATTTCACTTTTTGGCCTATGGCCTGTCCTAAGGCAATAGTCTTTTTGTTTTGTTTGAAATTAAAAATAAATATTTGGCCATCTCGGGCAAAGATTGCGTAGAAACGAACGTAAAATATATTTAACCAAATGCAGTTAGTAAACAAAGACATCGAAAAAAGCGCGGATGGGCGTGGACAAACCTTTCGCTGAGCTCGACCTTCTCCTCGGAACGCTCCAGATCCTGTTCCATGAGCACGAGTTTTCTGGCAACCTTTCGGACGGTAAGCGGGGAGTGGCAGGGCGGAGACGGGCGGGCGTGGCAAGGTATTAGCATTGTGTTAAGTACACACAAAACGGCGATTTGATTGGCATGGCATGGTTAGGGATGTCATAAAAAAATTTGTTCAAGATTAGTTTCGTGTTTGGTTGCTAATGCAGGTTGGTGAAAAAATGTGAATACTGTGTTTGCTTCATTCATAATTCACTGCCAGAGCAGTTTGACCGAAAAGTTAAGAATTCTCTTCATTTCAGTTTGCAGTGCAATGTTTCAGCAGTTTTTTAGGTCTTATAAGCTTATTGATCCGGGTTTCAGGTCATTTGCAGCTTTATTTTTCAGAGAGATTAAAAAACTTTTAACTTTTAGGTCTACTCTGGGTTTGTGCTTTTTTCTCATCTAAAGTATTGATTCTATAATATGAACCATGCTTTTAATATACAAAAATGATATGTATTGCTGTTGATGTATTCACATTTTTTAACCAAACATAATAAACATGTTGGAAAAAGCTAGCTAGCTAGAAGAACAAGAACAAAATCATAACTCAAAAAAGAATGCATAACAATTTGTTTGTTTTAATAGAGGTTAGGTTGGCGGCAGTTTTAACATCGTTGTCATTATTAGCACAATTAACAAAGCTTTGAACAATTGGAACAACATATTTATTTAATCTGGACTTATAACGTACTTTTCACCCTGCTCGGCACGCTCTTCGGCACGTTCCAAATCAGCTTCAACCATGGCCAATTTACGGGCAACCTTTTCTCAACATTCATATATATTTCGATTTATTGATTGATGTTGAGTCATTGATATATTACAAGGTATTGTATGGAACATCGGATATACAGGAAAACATAGAGAAGATGTGTCAAATTTATTGTTTCTTACATAAGATTGGGTTTAGTGAAATAACACAAAGCATTAGATGGGGTTTATTTTAGTTTTCGATGATCTTGTAGTGTTTATTTCATGGATGGTGTCTTTTTAGTACAAAGAAAACTATTTGTTTAATTAATTATTAGTTATTTTTGTTTGTATGTCGTTTATCCATAAAACTTGTGCTTAATACGTTAAACTAAAAGATAATGTTAAGCCATACGATTCTGTATTTGTACTCATGTTGTAATATCGCAACTTTACATCGGAGTGGATTTAATATTTGTTACTTCCACAATTGTTGTACTAATTATTCCGAACTTAAAGATAATATACAATTCTCGTTGTCTATCTCATTAAATCTTTATAAATTTCAATTAACCCGATAACTTTGTTAAACCTCTGCCATAAAAATGAAATAGCAACATATACCAAATAAAGTAAACAAAAGCAAATAAAGTATTGTTACTATAAAAACCTATTAGAACTGTGAAAGTTGGCAGTCCAATTTAGTTGATCTTAGCATAAGCTCTGTATGGAAACTTAAGGACGTTGTCAGAATTTATATGATTATTGTGGAAATTGCATTCAACCATCTTGGGCCAAGATCTAATTTTTTTTAAATTGGTAAACTATCCAAAAGTAGGCTTAATTTCCTGTTTACTGTATGCTAATGTTTTCCAGTGGGAGAGAGGGTGCGAGAATCACCGAAACTTGTGCGTAAACCTGGGCAGATTGCTCTGGTGTCGTCATTTTGTATTGACAGGCAAAGATAAGGATCGAATGCAGCTTGGATGGCATCAATCCACGCACATTTATCACCACTGACTCACGCCCCTTTCGATCGGCCTACGGATGAGGGTCAAGTGAATACCAACCACTCTCACTTGATTCATCGTCGATCATTTTGGCTACCGAGTTTTTAGCCGCTTATGTCATGGCCAACAAATTGAGCTGTTGGCGTGCGAAATCTGCACGAATCCGACCAACCTTACGGGGGAGCCGCCCCCTCCTTATCGGAGCCAGCTAAAACAAACTCTTCTCTGTCCTAGTTTGGATTCCATTTTGTATTTCCCATTAAATTCGATTGTTGCCTTTGCCTTAGTTTCTGTGCAGAGATAAGAAAGCAAAGGCGAAGTATACAAAGATAGAGAAACAAAAAGCAGGGGGCTTATCTGCCAATGCAGTTTATCAGTTCGGTTCTATTTTTAGTTTGATTTAATTGAGCTCCAAGCTGGATTCAACACTACCTAAAATACTGTAAGAAATGCAAAAAACAATACATTTTATTCGCTCAATATAAGCATGACGTTTTCGATTTTATGGAGATTAGCTGGCGAAACTATAGACATTCCAAAGTTCGAGTATTGTGTATAGATTAAAGATTTTGTAGATTTCCAAAGTTTAGCAACATCATAGAGGATACTTTTAATCTATCATTCCACTTTTATAGACATTTATGTTGCGTCTAAATACGACTACCTATATCAAACAAAGATTTTGCTATTCCAATTCCAAAGCCTTTATTTTTCACAATAAGTAAACCCATAACCACAGGCCCCAAATCTCTCGAAACTAGAATACGCTGCTCTCCAAAGTACAACAATTGCTAGTAGTAAATATCATCTGCTCCGTTGCCTTAGTTAATAAGATTAAATTGGTTTTATGCTGCATTTATATATTTGTATTTATATATAATTTTTGTATATAATATGTGAATATAAACTTTAAATTGCCAAAATATAATAATTCAAAAATAGATATTTTCTTGGGTTATTCATAATTTAAATGTGTGGTGTAGTTATGCATATAACGTGAATTAAAATTACATTTTTATTACAAAACAAAAAGTAATCCAATTACACTATATTTTTGACAATCACCTCAACTATGCTTTTCAAGCTTTCTCTTATGGAAGAGCATTGAGTACAATTAGCACATTAGTATTTACTTTCAGACATCGTATGGACTGCTTAACATTTACTTTTCATAATGCTATTGGCATTCAACAAAAAATCGCTACGACCGATCCTCCATTTTTGCAGGGGGGATTTGTTCATATGTTACATTCAAAATTTCATTGGATTGGATTTACATTGTATGTACATCGACTAATACATCATAATCGTCATCTATGTCGTTTTAACACGTATCTATATTGCATATTGTTAGCCGGCAATCGGGCGGGCGGAGCATGCCTAGATCTAAGCTATATCTACAGCTGCCATCAAGAGTAATTTGTTATCGTCTGGATCATCATATAATCGTCGTGGTAAGCACAAGTTTTACTTAAGCACTCTGTCTGATTCCTGTGCCAAGTTGGGGGAATCGAAAATAAACCTTTTAAGAAGTTCAATTCAATATCAAATAATTCGACTGTCCAATTTGTTGGCAAGGGGACCAGATCAGGTGTCGTTATTGGGATTGTTGTTGTGTTCGTGGCTTGTGGAAGACAATGTGGAAGACTCAGCACCAACAGCAGCAGAGGCAATAGTTCGGGATGCGTTATTGTTGTTGGTGGAGCCATCAATAGCGGTGGCATTGCAAGATTCTGATTTACTCATATTGTTACTGTTACTGTTGTTGTTATTTTTGTGGCTTAGCATAGTAGAAGACAAATTAGTTTTTAGCTGCACCTCATCGTATTTCTTGTCAGCCTCCTCAGCGAGGAAACGCGCTTCCTTCAGCTGATTCTCGAGAGCGTCCATGCGTTCTTCATCGGCAAGGGCGCGGTTCTCAAGAATCTTGCGAGCACTATATGTTTATTGGAATATAAACCATTGATAGGTTGCGACGACCAAGCCCATAGAAGGCAGTGACCAAGTGGTTAAGCGATGATTTGCCATTCCCCATCGGAATTGCAGGTGGTACAGCCGAAAAGAGGGTTTTTGTGTGAATCATTCGACGTCATCATCCACATCGATGCGTGTTCAGAGTGTTGTTGTAGTTATTGTTGTTGATGTTGCAGTTGTTATGACAAACAGATGGTTTACAGAAACACATTCACAGATAGAAATCGAAATTTGGTTTGTGAATTGAAGTTCGATAGTGGTTGTAGTCGTTGTTGGGGTTGTTGTTGTAAAAAGAGACAAGAATTTGTTGTTTCCAGTTGAGTTAACAATTCGGATTTTGCTACTTAATTAACAGAATTTGTACAGGAGGGAACTAGAGGAGTCACGCTAAAAGCTTAAATAGTACTTGACTTGGCTACTCTTGGGAATTTCAGTAAGTGGGAAGCCATTAGTTAAACTAAAATTGAGAAATGGATCTTGAACGTCTGGAATGTGGCTACTCTAAATTTGGTAGCACCTATTTAAAGAGGTGTTTAAGGTAGCGGGACTTGTCTAGACCAACAAATGAGCTAGATTAGCATGGTAGACCAATTCCAAGAACCAAACACTATTTAAGCTTCATCTCATTAAAAACACGGGAATACACGTTTTTTTTCTTAATTTTTAACAGCCATTTGACTAATAGGCTACCATAAGCTTATGTAGGACATGCCTCTGTATACACTATTATGGATACATAATTTTACAATATTTTTACAGGAATACAGAGCATCTTTGGAGTTCCAGTTCCAGCGGCGGGTCGACAACTTTGAACTTAGAAAATTAAATGCTGTTTACAGAAATTCGTACAAACTAACTTAAATACATCATCATTAAATTAATCATTATTATAATGATTACAGTTGTGAAGTTGGTTGAATGAAATAAGAAAAAAGAGAGCGCAGATAGATAGACCCAAAACCTAATTAGTAACGCAAATGTTGACCAATTGAACCTAACCTCAGGAAGAACAACCTAATAACCCTAGAGCCCTAATACGGAGAGAAATTTCCGTAAATAAATATGGATACCGTGGACTATACCTCTTCGTATTTCTTATCAGCTTCTTCTGCAATTAATTTTGCTTGTGCTAATTGGTTCTCCAAAAGAGCTACTTTGTCGTCTTCCATATTTGTGCGATTCTCAAGCGCTTTTCGTATCCTGAATTTGTCGGATCAATGCGGAATGGTATACAGATATAGTTAAAGATATATTATTGTAACTCGAACTTAGATATTTCGTATTAATCGCTGCAAACTTATAGAATATTTTACATATTGGGATATATTTAGGGGAATATATTTTTGGATAGGAGGTGATAGTAGGTGTAAACATGGTACTAACCGTTCGCTCTCATCGGCGGCCTGAGAGGCTTCCGACAGCTTGGCTGTGGCGGAGCCCAGACGCTCCTCAGAGCGCTCCAAGTCTTCTTCGAGCAACTGGATGCGACGGTTCAGAGCAGCAACCTCGGATTCGGCCTATAAGAGAAACGTTCGATGATCGAACGGACAAAATATAGCAATCCATCCGGCAAACCAATAAAACTAAAGTAATTCTTAATTTATAGCTTACAATTCTAACTTAAGGCAAGAAATACAAATATATTCTGATTTAAGTTTTGCTACGTTTGGTATGGGAAATTATGTACTGTGCTATGAACATTCATAATCGTCCTATTTTTGCGCTCTCTTTCCCCCCATATTTAAGTCACATATTACTAAACATCATGTTTTCCCTACAAAGTCGACCGTTGGTCCCCTTGTATTGGCTTCCACCTGTAAAGAAAACTTCCTTTTTGTCTTCCGCATCGTTGTAGTTGTTGTTGCGCTGTCGTTGCCAATGAACCAAGGTTAAACAAAGCCCTAAGGCAGGGTGAAAAACTGTTTCCGTGCCATGTTAACCAAATGTAACCGATACTCGCCAACAAACAAAGTTCATCAACACCGAAACCGATATGGCCAAAAACCGTCAATTCAATGTTAAAGATATGACGTAATCGATGAGACAGGCTGTCGAGAGTTTTCCCACCGAATCAAGGAGACCAGAGTTATACCCATTAAAGAACGAAAAATATTCAATGATCGGTTGCCTTTTACAGCAACTTTTAAACGATGAAAAGCGAAAACAGCGAACCAAACAGCACACGCCCAAAAATGGTGAAAAAAGTATAGAACTGAAAACAAACTTTTAATCGAAAACGGCTGAAAAGCATATGGACAAGGCAGTCCAGTGTCAGTTTCACGTCCATGTTCTAAACTACGTCCAATGACTGATATGGTGCCGGGCCGTAGATACAGATACAGCTAAAGATAGAGAGCCACTGATATGTGCACAAGGTGGTACCGTTCTGACGGAGTGACTAACTGACTGAATATCTGACCAAACGACGTCGCCTAGAACCAAATGAACTGAACGATGGCTGCCTGCGAGTCGTAAAAGTATCGTGTGATTATGAATTGAAACCAACCGTGTGACTTACGTCATCGTCCCAAACAGCGGCAGCATACAAAACACAAACACACGCACACACGCTCGTACGTTAAACGTTCAAAAGCATTTCGAATTGGGGGAGCAGGCAGCGCCGCTATAGCATTCATACAGAAAACCATGGTTGGAGTCAAAAAAAACACGAAAAAAATTGCTTATAATATAAGTTTCTTCTAATATACCAATAAGATATGATAAATTTTTAACTATCAGTTGGTTTCCGCTTGGTTGTTGGAATTAAAACAAGAATTGACAGTCCTCCACTTTTCGTCGCTAAGCTTGAACTCATTAACTAAACGTATCGAAGATTAAACGCTTTATTAACGACCGCAAATAAGGAAAGGGGAACAGAAATCACTGTGAAAAGAAAAGCGGCGACAGAACACGTTTTGGGGGGAGAAAGATGGCGAGGCAGAGCAGTGAGTGGCCCCCATTGTGGTAAAATTTATGAAAAATGACCGGCAAATTGCAAATTGGTAAAAAAAAAACAAAAACTGAATGCCGAAAGAAACTCTCCACAAAGCCAAACCAAGTGGCGTGCGCATGCAAAACCAGCTACATGGCGTGGCCGAGAAATGGTACCATACATTTTTGGCTGCTTAGTCACACACACCTTGAAATTTCATTCCGATTGCTTAATTTTTCCCCTTTTTTTGTTTGTGTTGCCTTGGCAACGAAAAACAACAGCACAAAAAACTTATTGAAATACTTCCAAAGGGCGTGTGTATGTGTATTATCATTGTGATGATGCATTTTTAATTATGAACCGAGAAATAAATCACCGGACAAAAAACTCGGTTTAAAAGACGAGGCTCTCAAGCATAAAATATTTTTGAGGATCGGGGTTGGAGAGGGGTTGTGGGGCGTGAAGACGCCAGGGGAGGAAAAGGGTGGAGCTATGGCGTCATGCGTTGTAATCTCTGAATTACGACACTCGCCTGTTAAAAGGCGAAGCACACAAATCAAAACCAATTTGTCACAACGCGCATTCAAATTATCAACGATCAATTGCACCAGGGCAGGCGAAGAGTGGCGAAGGAGGGGGCAAAGACAGGCCGAGAGTGACATTGAAAGCATTGTATAGGAATCAACAATGAGGCAAATTATGTTTTGTTTTAGTTTTGTTTTTTATTGTTTTTGGGGAAGCGAACGTCAATCACTTCCCTGCTGCGTGAAAACGGAATACAGCAACGAGGGAGTGAAATCAGCCTTAGAATCTTTTCAAATTCAAACTGTCAACTGCAAGCAATACAAAATTCGGCTCTCTTATTATTGTAGTGACGTCATTATTTTTTTGTGGGTTTGTTTGAGCCCTTGTTGCCTTTGCTCGCTCACAATTGTATAATTTTAATCGAATTAAAACGGGCAAAACAGAAAAAAGGAATTAAGAAAATTAAACCACTTATTGATGACCATGGCGTAAAATGTATAATTAATCGAATCTAGAACACCGCTAGCTAAACGATGTGGCTTCTTCTGATTCCTCTTCTTTTCTTTTCGACTTCTAAGCCGGTTTTTGTCGCTGAGAAAGCAGCATTAGAAATATCCACCGAATCGCTCAATTTACAAACGACTTCTTTCTCTATTTTGCCTTATGTAAATGCGTTTGTGTGTGTTTATGTGTATGTGTTTGCCGTGAAAAGAGAGGGAGAGATAACGCTTAATTCGAAAGGTGAATGAATTCGGTCAGCGATAAGAACAGTTAACCCAAAACGAAAAGTGACACGGGTGCAAGAACCACCCTGTGACCAGCAATTTGCCCAAAATGCGTTCATCACCAAAAAGAGACGAAAAGAACAAAAGAAAGGCTGGAAAAACAACCACTAAAGAGAGAAATCAACAACTAAGAGAGCGCGCTCAGTCTTGGCTCGACAGGCACTTGTGTTGTCTCGCTCCCACGCACTCGCGCAACGGCTCTGTGAGAGAGAAGCGAAAGAAGAAGAAATGCCCAACTATCTTTTTTCTTTAGGTAGGATTTATGCAAATATATAAGACCTGTCATGTTTTCCCATACCAAAGGGTAGAAAAATGTTGCTAAATGCAGTGGCTTACTTCTTCGCGTCGCACCACCTCCAATTGAAGGCGCTTGTGGAATTCCTCACACTCGTCTTTGTACTTCTCCATCTCCTCTTTGGTCTGGCGCATTTTCTTCTTGAGTACGTCCAAGAGAGTGCCTTGTGGAATGCTGGTCGTCATTTTTGAAGATTGCTTTTTATAACTTTATGTGGCAAGTGGTGTTGTGGGTGTTTAGACTTTTTGTGAAACACTGAAGCACTCTGCCTTTTTGGACAATTTATCTATGGCAGCAACGAATTTAATTTACTACTTGTAGGAACACACACGAACGAGCGACAAACACACACATACAAACAGCGAACCACCGGTTTTTTCTTCTTTCGCTTCCACTATTTTCTTTCGCTTTCTGAGGCAATGCTTTGTGGCGAATTTCGAGAGGAACGAAAACCCTTTTCAGCGGAATAATCTGCGTTTAAATATTAAATATTGCTATTTGGTGGCAAAAACACACGAATCGAGGGAGAGACACACGAAAACGATGCGATTTCGACGAACTGGAAACTGGAAATGAATGAAATGAATACAGAATACAATCGATGTTTGTCAGTGCATCGCTGTTTTCATTCGATTAAGCTAGCATTTGTGTATGCGACTCTGTTAAAGTTTGTTTGTGTTCGTGCTTTCAATGTTAGTTAACATGGTCATGAATTTTTGAAGCGGGAAAAAACGTCGGCGTTTTATTGTTGATCCATGTGGACGTCGGCAGAGGCCTATCTTGCGCCGTTGGTCAGAGTGAGAAAGAGATAGGGACCGCCGAGAAGTCTTTACCCGATTCAAAAATTTATCTCCCTGTTAACTAACACGGGAACGAACGTAACTGGAAATGAGCGAGACAAACGGATTTTCCAGTCCGTCTGCCTCGCCTAAAACTGTGGCCTAGTATGGGTGGGTTCGAGTTTGTATGAGTGACACTGGAAAACCTGTTAAAAGCCGCTAAAATACTGCCGACATGTTTGTTGTTTTTGGGAATTAATTAGTGAAGACATTTTTAGGATTTTTGTTATTTCCAGGCAAATAATATTATGCAAAAAGTCTTCTTACACAGCTTAAGCTGGGCTCAAGTGGAGATAAATATGCAGGTAAATATTGAATGTGTGTGTGTGTGTCAGTGTGCACGTATGTATTTGCCAACGCAACGCTCTTCTCTCTGACACCTTTGGCTAATTGTGATGTATAGTACGGACGACGGAAACGGAATCACTATGCCGGTGATTATCAGGCTTATCAGTGAACAACGTAAGCGCAACGTAATGACTAATCACGCCTCCGATGTCAGCAGTATCGATGGCATCGGGATGTTGGCAATATTCTCTCCGTATTCGTATTTCACCTGTGGTTATGCATGAATATTTTCCCGAAGCGATGGCGTAATTGTTGATAGTGCAAACAATGAGTTGGTGCCCATTTTTAGCCGGGCGACATTGAAAAGAAATTAAAAGTAAGGCCCCTGAGCATGAGCGATTAATAATTAATTTTTGCCAATTTGGCAAGCCGCTCTATGCTCGATGCCATATAAGGCCCGGGTTTCCTTTTAGTATTTCAAACTGTTGCCTTTTTAAGGCGCCCCCAGAGAACTGAGTGTTTATGAAAATTAAACCAGAGAGAGGGGCGGAGGGTAGGGACACTAATACCATTTAGGGGTCTTATCTCGGGCTCTCTTTGCCCATTTTTGGCCCCACCCGCACACTAGCAAGCGAAAATGAGACAATGGATGTGGAGACAGAGAGCAGGGGAGAGCAACAGGTGGCCGGACAGTACCGTTAAACATTCCAGCGATTGCGTAACTAATTAAACAATTGCCGTTAATTAAGTAAACATGTTTGCCAAATTGTTTGAGAAATTTTCGTGCGAGGGTATTTTTGTGCACTTCGTTGCTATAAAGAATAATACAATTCTAAAACCGATTAGATTTATGCAAATTTAAGAATTTACAAGATATACATTTTTTTAAGTGAGCTTAGCACTCTGAATTTGAATTTTATCCGTTGACCATCGAAATAAACATAAGCCCAAAGTGGGTCAAGATTTACAAGGGGCAAGGGGGAAAGATTCTCAGCAAGGCCAAATCAAGATCGGGGGCCAGCGAAGGGTTAAAGCCCTTGCGCGACTAGAAAATCGCGAAGCGAAGAAAAGAAGGCGGCGAAGACGCCGACGTAATCGCTTAGCAATGTGCACAGTTCACACAAAAAACACAAAAAAAAGGCGAAGGAGAAGTGACAGAAGCAATAAGAAATTGGAGCAATCGCTGAATCTAAGCAAAATTGTTCTACTCTTAGAGACAGCAGCGACAAGAACAACAACAACGATAACGCTCCGCTTGAATGGGAATTTATAGAAGTGTGATTAGTAAAAGGTATTCCGACTCTCTCCAAACTCATCCGCTAATTACCCGCTTGAGTTGTGTGTTCATGATGTTGTGCAGCTCGTTCCGGATAATGTTGAACTTCATCATGGTGTCCGAACTGAAGATGGAGCGTCCGAAGGCCAGACCCGGGTAATCCGCACAGCGTCCTTTGTTCCTTCTGGCCTCTCTTTCGGCCACAATCTCGGCTGCCTCGCTGGTGCATCGGAGCTTGGACCACTCCGCAGCCTGGTTGTCGTCATCATCGGCCAGGGCAATGCCCTCGTCAACGGCACCGGCACTGAGATCCGTGGCCAAACTGTCGCTACTGACCTCCATGGTGGAGTTGGCAGAGGACCGCTTGCTGCGCTCCTTCTTGCCCGACGAAGAGGAGGACTTCTTCTTGCGCTCAGACTTCTCCGACTTTTCGCCCTTCTCCCCCTTCTCTCGCTTCTTTTTCTTGCTCTTTGATGTGGGCGGAACTGCTGGTGGGAGACCTGCATCTGTGGCTGGAGTGATGATTGCCCCTTCATCCTGCACGCTGCTCTCGTCCGTGGGCGTGGGACTGTTGTTGCCCAGGGAATTGGTCACAGAGTCGCTCAGGGGCAAGCTCAGGGTGCTCCTGTTTACCTTCTGATCCTCCTGCTGTGCCTCGTCTTTATGTTCTTCCTGCGGGGCCTCACCGCGCAGGTTGGAGAGGACGCTCTTGGAATCCCCTCGATAGAGGGCAGCCAGAATCTCTTGGACATTGGGCACATTGGGCCGGCGGGTGCCCGAGAAGCGAGGATGGTGCTGGTGACCGCGCCGCTTTACGGACGACGGAACCAAGCTGTGGGTGTGGGAGGTGCTGTGGCTGCCAGTGCCACTAGTACTGGAGTCGTCGTCGTGCTGGGACATGGTTTCGGAGTCCGTGTCGCTCCAGAAGTCGCTGCCGAGGGAGCAGCTCCTGCTTATACAGATGCTGCTGCTTCTGCTCCTTCTGAGTTGCTCCTGGTATCGTTCGTAGAGCTGTGCTAAGTACTGCTCCGCCTCCTCATCGCAGTAGTAGAGCAGATCGTCCAGCACGTTCAGCTGCTCTTCGATGGAGCACCAACGCGACGACAGGCCCGATTGTGCCCCGTCACTTTTGCAAGTGTTCCTGCGGACCGGTATGGGTTTCTGCTTCTGCTGCTGATGTTTGTGTTTTGGTTTATCACTTTTCAACAATTGTTTCCTGCGCGGCTGTTTCTGTTTCTGTTTGGCAGCTGCTGTTGTGGTTGTCCGTCCTGCTGAGCTGCTACGTGCATTTTTTTTAACTGCAACAGCTGTTTTATGTTAATATCGATGGTCAGCAAAAACAAAGTATCGAAATTGGTTAGGGAAAGGGAAATGCACGAATGTGCGGGCAAAACTGATCAAGTGAAAACTACAACTCAACAATTAATCAATTTTCTCGATAGCAAATTAATTGTTGATTTTGATTTGTTATTAAAAAAAGACTTTGCTGACTATCGATATCTTGGTGAGGCTAGGGTAGCCAACTACACGCGCTCAGCCAAGCAGTCACACGAAAGCCGAGTGCTGCGGCACCCGAATCGAAGGTATCGTTTTTCGATTTGATTTCGATTCTTGCAAAAAACCCAGATTCCTTTGAAAACGACCGCCAGATTTAAAATTTCTTGCTTCGTTGTTTTCAAGCGAATGCGGGTTTCGTGTAGCTAACAAAATTAAAAAGAAAATAAGAAATGTTTACTCTTTTGCTCTTTTGGTTTATCTTGGCCGCCGCTGGTCAGTAAATGCCGATGCGCCCGCTTTATTTGATGGGCCAGCGTTTGCCGGCGCGCCGCGTTGCCAACGAATTTGATTTTTAGGCTTTGATTTTGCGATTGCGGCTTAACGGACACCGATGCTAGCAACGGTAATGCTGCTGCTGTTGTATTTGTTGTTGGCGCTGCTTTTGTTGCATTTTTTGCACTGCTCTTGATTGATTGCCTTTGTTGTTGCTTGACTTTGACGGCTGTTTGGCTGCTCTTGCTATTGTAACTCACTTTTTGCCATTCATATGCATTATTAACTTTTGCAGTTCCTATGTTTAATGTTTTCTCGTACATATTAATTACGAGCGGCTTTAGCTTTTGCTATTGTTTTTGTTGTTGTGTGATTTGGTGCGTGTTGCCTTTTCTTTTGTTTTGTTTTATGTTGTTGTTTTTTGGCTCAGAGAGCTATGCTCATGGTACCGTTAGTTGAGTCTAATATTGCTATTTTTATTGATGATTTAATAAAGATTTCTTGCTCTTCTCAGTTTTTCATCAGCGCGTGAAAAATGCAGAGAAAATACATATGTATGTCCGCCGCCGCACTTTTTGTTTTTGGCAGATGTTGTTGTAACCGCTCTTAGCTGTTGAATTTTATGTAATTGGAAATCACTAGAAGTTCGTTTAAGTCGTATTAAATGAAAATAGTGATCCCCTAATTGACGAATTAGATTTTACTCAATTATTCAGCTATGATTTCATTTATAGTTGTGGTTTAATTATTTATTATGATTAATAAGCGGGCGACGCAGCCGCTGGCTTTTCCTCGACAGAGTGAGAAAATAGAGGAACCATTTGCGCTGCCAAACTTCTCCGAACCTCTGCCGAACCTCTGCCGGTGATTGCCGTTGGGGGCGGTTCGACGCTCTCTCGCTACCACCCGCTCTGCACTCAATGTTAACCGATTGGCCGATTCCAGGCGAAACAATTGAAAAACTTGGTTTTTTTCCGTTTTGAATTTTGAAACTGTGTGGCGGAGCGAATGGTTCCCCTATTCTCTGTGAATCTATGCCTCGACGTGGCAAATGCTGCTGGCGTTGTGTTGTACTTGAAAGTGCGCCGCGATAATTTTTTGGCCACGCGCTCAGCATTAGATCGGCTCCCTCTGCCTCTTTCTCTTTCTATCTGCCGCTCTCTGCGGCTCCCCCTGCCAAGCGAGGGTGTGTGTGGCACATGCGAGAGTGCGTGTGCGAGGTTGGATCGCGAGAGAGGAAAAGAAAGCCACAGCCCCATACTCCCGCACATGCTCTCTCCGGCTCCGCTACTCTCTCGTCTCTTCCCTTCCGAGTGAGATTTCCTTTTCAGCATTTGAGTCATTTATTTATTACTCAGTTATTACTCAGCTATTATCCAGCCATAGTCATATTTATTTTAAAGTTTATAGCCCTGGACAGGGCCAGCGCCCTGATTTTTATGCTGTCTGATAAGCATTATTTATTTATTTGTGTAATTCGTTCGGCGATAAGTTTTCCACGAGTTTACCTGCGCACAATGTTCAGAAAGCGCTGCCAATTGGCAGAGCGGCGTGCGAAATGTCCTTGAAATACATTTCGAAAATGCCCCAATCCAAAAGCCCAATTGCGATCTGAATTCTTTTTGGAAACACTGCGGCCCACACCGAAAAATGTTCTAGATTCAGCGCTAATTCAAAGGAATAGAAAAAATTCCTACAGTTTTGTTGTTTTTTTTTTTTTGCGAGAAAATATTTTGGCAAGCAAATACAAATTCAGCTGGCTCTGTCTTTGCGTTATTTGATATTGCGTAGCTGTCTCTCTTTCGCACTAACGACCAGCTATTTTGAACCGATTTAAAAATAGCGCTCTCTGCCAGGCGTTGCCAACTGCTCTCTAAAACGCATATAGAGAGACAGTGTGGGAGAGGGACAATGAGAGATCGCTAGGTGTCAAAAGCTGACTGCTTGCTTTTGTTTGATTTTTGTTCAAAATTTATGAAACGATTTTTCCGGAATTTCTGAAAACAAAACAGACAAAATAGATGTTTCCCCCAAACATTTTCTCTAATTTCAAATAGCCCAGGTGCCATAACATGGCGTCAAATTGCCGTTCGCAAGAGACATATCTACGAATGACCTATTTTCTTTCCAATTTTTTAGGCACTTTTCCCCCATAAACCGCTGCTGAGTGTGGAAGTAAAAGTGGAATCAGAATTACTTGCTATCAATTTATTTGTATTTCTTGCCTTGAGTCTGAAACAAATGCATTTCAAAATATTCAGCAAAAGCATATATAAAATACTTAAACGAAATATATTGTATTTTAACATAAGAAATATTTGATTATTTAGTTTCAAGGAAATGCTCTAGTTTTTCTCGCCATTTTAAATGTGACAAATGACAGTCTAAATTTGAAATGATTAATGGATTGTGCTCTCCAAGTTGAGAACGTTTTTCTAAGAGATTCACTTTTTATGGTTTTTTTTAAATTTTTTTTTTTTTGTATTATGAAACCATTTCAATATTTGTCAAACAAAATTTAAGTAAGTGAGAGAAATATTTTGAAATATTTAATTGAAATTTGTTTTCAAAACAACATTAATAAAAACGTAACATTTCAATCGCACGAATTTTGTGTTCCATTCACTATGAAATACTTAAAAAAAGAGAAGTATTTGGTGTATTCAACCAAAGAAAAATTTGTATACAAAAAATTGACGACTGGGAAGTTACATAGGCAATATATTCAATATTGCAGAAAAATGTATTTGATAACGTTATAATTTTTTTGTAAATAATGGTTTTCTTGCATTCTTAAGAAATATTCTAGGAACAAGTGAATATATAATAACGGGGACTTACGTTCTGCAGAGCCTTGTTCTTCTCCTCCAGCTTGCCGGTGACCAGAGTCAGGGCTTCCTGGGTCTGATCCAGCTCGTTCTCAACGGTCTGGATCTTCTTCTGCAGCTGGCGGGCCTCCTCCTCGGCCTACGGATTGTTCAATAAAAACACATTTACTAATGAAAACACTACATGGGAATTGCATGTGTTAACAAGACTTATTGTGGTCATATGTAAGCCATTAATTATGCTTTTTGTTACGGTAAATGTTGGTGCGTTTTTACGGCCTTGAGGGGGTGGGGATGGATTGGGGGTTTTGGGTGACTTACCTTCTCGGCACGGGTGTTGGCATCGCGTGCCTCCTGTTCGCAGACGAGAGCGCGCTCCAAAGCTCCGTCCTTGTCGACTTTCATCGCTTGCATCTTCTTCTTGATGGCATCCATGGTGGTGGCTTTGCTTTTATTTTACTGCACTCGAAAGAAACTGAAATCAAAATGAAATTGAAACAGTTGTTAGGTTCAGCCAATAAACCAATTAGCAAATTTATGCCATAATCATCAATCGCAATGCTTGGGAAAAACACAACAAAACAAGAAAAGTTTTGTGCGAAAGTGAAACTCTTTTGGGGGTAATTCATTTGCATTTTTCAATCCATGTTTTACTGTAATTTATTTTTGTACAATTGCAGGCTCAGCAGGAAAGAGATCAACATACTCTCATAAACTCATTTAATAAGATAATATTGTTTGGATTGTTGATTATTTTTACTTTTTTATGTACATATGTGGAATATGAGGCCCAACGGAAAAGAGATCAACATACTCTCATGAACTGATTTAATCATTTAGTAATACTTGGATTTGTTATTAGAATATATGTATATTTATATGTCCGTTTATCATCTTACAATACACATTAAGACTGATATTTTTTTTATATTCATTTTAATTATTCTAATTATTATCTTGCATTCTTAAGCTCCATAGATTCCATAGAAACCAAATATTCTTCTTAAAATTTGTATCTATATATTTCCAGATATACTTAAATTCTAATAATCGTTTGCATTTTGTAGCTGTGGGGTGGCGAATGCAATCAATGACGTGCCCTGGCCAAAAATGGAATCTCTCAAGGCTTTGTTTAAGCTCATCCATCTGAGAACTTAATATTTCGTTGGCGTTTACTCACGGTTTTTATTTCTCCACCCCCCAATTGATCTTTTTCTTTTTGTGTTTGTTCTTCGAGATTGTTTTCTCATCTCACATTAAATCATTCGAACGCGAATACCTGACTAGGTGAGCACGTTCCTCTTTTGGATTCTGGTCTTTATTTTCTGGGGAGGCTACGAACTCGAAAATGTGTACTCAGTTATGCCGATCACATCGGATCGCTTGGATTATGGGAGAAGAAATTGGGGGAATTCTCAAATAGATAGTCGCAAACTAGAAATTGTGTCAGTAGATTGAGCAAATTGGAATCTGGAGCGAGCAGGCTGTATTCATATATGTATGTACATACAAAAATTGGGTTTTTAACACCAACAAAAGCCGGTCGTATTAAACAGTTCTTAGGACATAGCGAACAACAACATATTCATATTTACATACTAATATAACGACTAACTCGTTTAAAGAGCAGTTAAAGGAAACAAATAAAAAATGAAATAGGATGTGAATTATAATGGTTATATTTGATTATCGTTTTTCAAACCTAAATATAATTTTTTTATTTCGCCTAAATAAAATATTTTCTTTAAAAACCCCGAAGTTGCAGATGTAGTTTTTATTACCGGCCGGCTTGGCATAGATACACAAATGCACCCAAATTAAAGAAAATCATTTCTTTGCTAAGATACAACCAGATAGTTTAAAAACTTAGAGGTCAGTTTGCATAGAAATCTTCAGAAGACGTGCAGATCGGCAGACATGCAAACTCTTTAACTCATCAAGAGTCTGCATGCTCCTACAAAGCCAAAAGAATCTAAACATAGTTAAAATCCTATCTCCTAAATTACCGGTAAACTCCTTAAGTTGGAACTAAAAAACGGAAAATGTCGCTTTATTTTTAAACAAATAACTATAATCTACTTATATTAGGAATCGCAAATTTTCGTAATCATTCTCTTGCCTATCGTTTTTAAATTCTGGCGTTTCCATTTTAAAATTTTGTTATTTATATTAGGTCTTTTATATCTCTATACTCTATACTTCCGATAAAAATAAATTTTTCGTAATGAATCATCTCGAATCGAACCAGACCTTTTGACTTTATGTGGATACAGCTGAAGGGATTGTCTTCTTCGCATTTCTTCTGCCAACATGATACCCACTTGACCAGCATTTGTCAAGGCTCGAAGCGAATGCAAATGTCTGCTAATTGACTCATGTTTCGCGGCGTGAAATTTTTATTTCTCGTTGCGGGCATCGTTGACATTTTCGGTTCCTCTGTCTCTTTTTTGTAATACTTCTTAAAATGAATTTATTTATTTATAAAACCTCTGTTTACATTCCTGAGCCTGATCCGCAGGTTTGGCCAGGCAATGCCACCCAAAAATAAGCGGCAAAAAAGAACCTCTTAGCGAAAGCTCAAAAGTTAAGTTTTAATGAAATCGCAATTGAGGCGGATTTTTTTGTTCATAAAATGAAACATATATGTAGGTATATTTGTCTGTATTCGAATGGGATATGTGTCACTTGGGGTGACACTTTGAGTTATGTTTGCGTTGATTCAGCACAAAAATTCGCATGACATATTATAACTCTCGGCAATGACATACATATAATTTTAGTTAATGGGCCCAAACCACTATATGAATTCAAAAACGTGATTGATTTGCCCAATTGAGATTAATATTTTAATTGTTTATATATTCAAATGGTTTTCAATTTCATTATATGTAAATAGGAAGAAAAAATTAAAAATTACCCATCTTTTTTTAATTTTTGTAATTTATAAAGTTGTATGATTCTAATAATTTCTCAATTGCGAAAATGTTTGACCTCATTCTTAAATTCCTTGGTCATTTAAAAGATTCCAAACTTTTTTTTGTGTCTATCAAACTGCCTAACATAGATTTTTTTTAAATTCCAAATTATCCATCGGAAAATCTGATTTTCAATATACAGAGTGAATAATTCTATTAATAGGTTTCAACACATTGACGTCGACTTATGCATATATATATATATGTGTAGGTCTAACAGATTCTTTAGCTAAATTCCTATGGCAACACTTAAAGCTTTCTTCCTCTTCTCTCGGTTCTCTATTTTAGCGCTTTATCTATCTAACACATACAGAAATTATCTAAAAATAGTCCAACTAAGGCATCTGTTGAATATCTGCCTTCATCTCACCCCCCAAGCGGATATTACTTAATACTAAATTGAGAAACCGAGAGAATAGAGCTTTCTGGGAAAATCTTGGTGGACTTCGCCTATGGTTAGCTTCAGAGCCATTTGGCATCTGTGGTCAGCGGTGGTGTATCGAATTTCACAGATACAAACTTGCAAAAGAATTCTGAAGAGATTTTGAGATTTTCATTAAGATAGGAGAAAAAAGTGAATTACCGATGTAAATCTAACTAAACACATAATCAATATTGTCAAAAATCCCCTTTAAAGACCTTTTTTGCAGGACGATCGTTTGGTTAATTGTAGAAATATGATAGCTTATTGTTCCTAACCTCTATTTTTTATCCAAATAGTTTTTTTATATTAGAGACTTAATAAAGTGCCCATTGGCAATGTTTATGTATCATGAAAATTAAATGGAAACTCTATATGGCCACTTGCGGTTAGAAGACAGACTTGACAAAAGCCCAGATATTCGTTATTTCCATATTTTTTGAACGTAAAGGTGTTTAACCTCTATTTGGGTTTTAAACGTTGACTACAATTTTTAAAATATCTTTTTCGTGGTGGTTTTTTTTAATACTTGCGATTTTTTTCTTTAATTTTAAATTTGCACAACACTGAGTTAATTAGAAAATGGATTTGCAGCAACTGTTTTATTACGTAATTATTTTCAGATGATTTGTATACTTTTTTGAATTGAAAAATAATTTTTGGCACAGGTACAACTGCACAGGTACAACTACAGGCACTTATCAGATTTTTAGGAATCTTTTTGTTTTAATTAAAGATATTGTAATATTTTTTAACGTTAACGTATTCCTTTTACTTACAAAACTTGTATTCGGAGATATCCGCGACTTGAACGGATTGTGATGTTCAACTGAAAATATTTATTCAATATGTTGACGTTCGATGCTGGCCGTTTAGTCGATTTCGAGCGATCGCCGTGGTGTGCGTGTGTGTGAGCCATCGCTCACATCGCTGAGTATCTGTGTGAAAGAGCGCGACTTTTCGGCCAAAAGCATTGTGAAGTCAAAGTTTGATGCTCTTCACCATCCGCGGTGGCTGCTGTTGTTGTTCATTTTGGAACTGCATAATGCTCTCAATTTACGGGAAGAGAACCAGCAATATGTTTTGGAGTATTGGATGAACAAGTACACTGAGCGAATTAATAATTACTTATTAGGCATTTAAAAACTAGTATAAAGAAATCAAAATGGTACGCATCAAAGTAAAGATGAGTGCTTTCGTCGCATAAAAAAGGTTTTTTTCTTTAATTTTATTAATCATTTTAATGCAAACCAATTTTTTTTTTTGTTGAAAACCCCTTATTAATTTAAACAGTATGTATAAATATGTAATTCAATATATTATTGAATATTCGCACATATAACAAGTAAGAACGTTACAGTCGAGTTTCCCGACTGTTACAGACCCTGTACAAATTTGGTTATAAGCAACAAAAAAAAAATTTATATATATATATACACGTATATATTCACACCGAGTCCGGTCTGGGATTCGAACCCAAGATCTCAGCGTATTAAGTCGAACGTCGTAACCATTCGACAAATCCAAACTTTTTGAATCGGCAGCTAATACAGAATAAATATATTGAAGACGCACATTCATACATATTGATATGAAGGTAGTGGCAGCGCAGCTGCAGCGGCACTTCCGAGAAAAATCAACCACCGAACGCAAGCGATTTACCGTTTGTTTGCGCAAATAAACAGATTTTTTGTGTTTATCGCCTGTAAACTTTGGGTATTCATTGTGCGCTTTCTAATTTACCAATCTTGATGAAATTTTCAGGATCGGTAGAAATCTATGCTCCAATTGCATGTGTATTTTTAAAAAAAAATTAGCTTGAAAATTGTGCAGTGCAGGGCAGTGCAAAAATTCAAATACAAATTGCGGGGGCGGTGGGCGTGGCACCGACTTAAAAAAATAAACTCTAATTTACTCAGTATTAGAAAAATCTACACTGGTAATGCGGTTCTTCTAGCTCTTACAGTTGCTGAGATCCGTGTGTTCATCCGGACGGACAGACGGACAGACGGACAGACGGACGGACGGACAGACGGACAGACGGACATGGCTATATCGACTCAGCTCGTCATGCTGATCAAGAATATATATACTTTGTGGGGTCTGCCACGCCTCCATCTGCCTGTTACATACATTTGCACAAACTTAATATACCCTTTACCCTTTGGGTACAGGGTCTAAAAAGAAAGATAGAAAACAAAAGGGGTAACACAAATAATAGTGTCATTTGGCATGATAATATATAGAATGTTTATAAAAATCCGTTATGTAAGAAAATGGGCGAAACAAAAAATTGTATACCCTATTTATTTAAAATCACTGATTAAGATTGTACTTTTACTGAAATTTAAATAAGCATTTAAGTTTGAATAATAATGTCTTTGGGCAACATTTTGTTGTTTAAATTATTTATTTATTTTTTAATAATAAACTTTAAAAATTTAATTTATTCAAATATTTCGTTTAGTGTAATAAAAAGTCAAAGAGTACCTTGGAACTCGGGCTCTCTGCCATTGACTTCGGCTGGCATTCGGGTCTTGTATGTGTGAAAAACGAACGTCTTCGGCTGCTTGATTTACGATCATTTCTCACACAAACACAGCCGGCGCCTGCGCATTTCTCCTCTTTTCTCGCTCTCCATCCTTTCTCCCAAATCACCTGTTCAGTGATGCATATATATTGGGGCTGTGATCAAAAATTGTTCGTTCAGCCTATTTTTGAATATTTCCCTATATTTCGCAAAGCTTTTCTGCCCAGTATTTTGGTCGTGGCAAAATATTTCCAATACAAAGGCACTAATTTCTCTTTTCCCGATGCAAGTGTGCGCTGAAATGAGTGTGTGTGGGTTTGTGGGTCTTTTTGTTTTGTTTTTCAAGTTTTCTTCTTCTATTTTTAATTTTCAGTTATTGATATGCCAAAAAAAAAATGTTTTACCTAGGTATACACCATACTGATTATTATTTTCTGTTCTATATACTGAGATCTTTTCATGAAGATTTTTCAACGCCGTGTTTGTGAACGGAAAACATCTTTCTGGCAATCATTAATGTCACATCCGAAAGTCTACGTTTTTTGTAACTGCCTCTCAAGAAAAGCATGCATGATTCATAGCTTTTTAAACGTAAAACGTGAAATTCGGTTAAAAGCAATTTCCCCATGTCCCCATGAATATGTACGCCCGATATGGAGATCTGATTTTTTAGATAATATTTAAGCCCAATAATAATTTTTGTTCATTGAATTCAATAAGTTTAAATATTTGACATTTTGCTATCATTATTACGAGAATAATTTGTATCTGTAGTTATTAAGCCCGGGATTTAATATTACGGGAAAATTCTTATTTCATTTTTGTAGAGCATGAATTGGGTTTAATTTCCTTTATTATTAGAATAAAATAATATCAATAAATATACTTTTTTATTTATTAGAAAAAAAAATTTTAAATGTTCTTTTGTCGGGTGCTTCTTTCGAATAAAAGGAAAAGCCAAGCAGATTTACGATTTGCTCTTCCGGAAAAATCGATCGATCTTAATCTTGATTAAGCTTTACTTAGTCATTATTAATTCTAATTAAGTACTTTTACAAAGCGGTTACGGAATTACATATTTTAATGTTTGGAAATGTTAACGTCAAGTAAAGATTTGTTATTATTTTAACAGTTTTATGACATAAATCAAAAAAAGCAGTCCGCTTCTGCAGACAACATTTCTGCCTGGGATTTGGTATTACTTGAAAGACTTGAAACTATAATATATAATTGCCTCTGTACAACAAAAATAAATACATATATTTAAGGGGTTCGATTGGGTGTCAGCTTAACACTAACATGTACAAACATTTAAAATGTTCACCGTAGTTATACTCGTATAATGACTATTCCAAGATACGGATTCAATAAAACTTATATAAATAAAGAAAGCAGATGCTAAGATCGCTTGGGCTATCGGATTATGACAATCACCGATTTCCTTGTTTTCTGATATTTATTAATTAATTCTTATTTCTAAATTTATATTTTTTTAAATCATAATCTGCATAATGCGTTTATTCATTTATGTATTTGTTTAAAATTGCTAACTTAAATACAGAACATCAAATTTCTTATGCAAAAATGGCGGATTGCAACCAAGGACTATAAATAACAGCCAATTTGATATCAGCATTTTCTTTCTATTTCTCTTATTTTAGTTTTTGTTTATGTCTTGGAGAAAATATGTTTTTTAACATCTTTGAGACTATTGAAAAGTTTATAATTAAATCGAGCAACACCCACAGAATGACGTAATTGTTTTCATTCAAAACAAAAGGCGGTGAAAGGCAATCTAGATCAATATATTTTTATATTTATAAATATGTAGGTATGTAGTATGGAGAAAATATAGGCACGAAAAGACCCTTGAGAAAACGTTGAAAACATTGTGAACAGCGAAACAGTCTGAGCAGTTTGCTAAATACGAAAACGAAATCATGGCCAGCAAAGCTATTGGCATGAGTTACCTATGGAAAATAAAACTTTTCATAATTCCAAAATAAACTCGAACAAAATAAGTACATGTGTAAGCTTATGTGTGCGAATGTAGCTCTAACCTGCGCTCAGACAAGTACACAATCTTGTTAGAAAAATCGCGACCATATTTGGTGAAAATAGTGTGCACTTTTCCAATCAACATAGGCGCAACGACGAATGGAGGCCTAGTTAAAAGTTCATTTTAAAAATCATGTTGAATGGATTAAGTGGATGAATTTACAAATATTTCAAACATGGTTACAGATTACAATTAGTTGTCAACGGCTTTAAGAATATAAAAACACATTTTTAAAACTAATAATTTTTTTAAATAATTATTTTAGTCAGCACTTGTTATTTATTTTAAAATACATTTGACCAATTAAAAATACAACAAAACATATGCTCATGAACATTCTAAACATTGTTCTTATACTTAGAAAAATCTAAAATAATAATTTCTATGAATAATTGTTGTCGACTGCAACGGGCATCTGAAAATGAAATATAATCTGAGCAAAAGGCGATGGACGGGAGCTGTTAGTAGGGGGTGTGAGACCAACCTGGTCTCAGGGGCTAGGCTGCTGATGACTCAATTGGCGCCGCTCGGTGTTGCGCCGACTCCTTGTGAATGAAGCGAACTCGAACTGGTTGCAGCTTTCGGTACTAAAAGGAAATCGTCGCTGCAAGCTACTTGCCTTGCCAAAGTTTCCAGCTGGCCAAGGTGAGCTGGCGGACCGTTCAACGCCATATCAAATGTCTCGTGCATGCGAAGATCATTTTAGCGTTCTTCAGCATTGTCAGTGTCAATTATTTACAAAATAAAAAGACACATAGCCTTGAACTTACGGCCAAACCCTTTGTTAATCATTAATATGGCGTGCGGCGGAAGCAATTGTTGTTAAGAATCAACTTGCAATGCACATCGCACAAATACTTTGATTCATATTCTATCCAATGGCAGCTGTTTTATAGGATTAGAACAGCTGCAGAAAGTGATAGTCACAAAATTGTTTTGTACTTTTGCCAAATTTAACTCATGAAAAAATCTGTAAATTAGTTGTAATATGACATTTAAAAACCCGTTAAACATGCCCAAAACTATCGATCTCACACAGTGACCTCATAAAAT
Organism: Drosophila setifemur; assembly: GCA_021224005.1. Taxonomy (NCBI): domain Eukaryota; kingdom Metazoa; phylum Arthropoda; class Insecta; order Diptera; family Drosophilidae; genus Drosophila; species Drosophila setifemur. The sequence goes on along the minus strand of JAJJHY010010948.1, from coordinate 1,626,277 downwards.
GCTTTTTTACTGGCACATGCCCCTGAACAAATTTTGTGTATGAAGTCTCATAAGTAGCTATCCTGATCTAAAATCCAAACGTTCCAAGCTTATGACCAAAATTATGAATGCAATATCTATATTCATTACAAAAATTAAAAGTATTGCTTTTAAGCACCTACAACTTTTTAGTTTCATTATCCCACTGTGCATCGATAGTTTCATCCCTGGTTATTTAATATAGAGTTGCCTTTACCAGCCGGCAGAAATTTCATAACAATGACGTTCACTGACAAACTAAACGAATACGGCAAAAGAAAGTCAGTAAGGTATGGAATTCCGTTCCTCGTCATGATGGTGGCCGGTTCCTTCGGACTGCAGCAGTTTTCCAACCTCAGGTATGACCATTCATAAACCTCGAGGAATAAGCCTTTTTTATTCGAACCATTTCATCGCCGGTTTTAGGTATCAGTACGCCAAAAAACAGCCCGTCACGCCGGAGGAGATGAAAAAGTACGGCGTGAGCATGAAGAAGCGTCAGGATGTTACGCTGGAGTCTGAATATGATAAAGTTAAATCGGTGGATATAGACCACTGGGAAAACAAACGTGGCCCGCGTCCCTGGGAAGAGGAAGGGCAGACGACGCCGGCTAAGCATTAACTTTGTTGTACTTTAGGCATACGCACTTGTTGAAAACAGACCTATTGTTGTAAATACGTAAACAAAAAAAATACAAATATAAGTTTATAAAAACGTACAATCAAATACTATCGAAGTGCAGTTATCGTTTTCGAGAGATAAATTGGCGTATCACAACACTAAAAGTACGGTCACACTGATCTCTAATATTTTCTATTTTGCAATAAAATGGGAGAAGTTAAACCCGCTAAAGTGGAAAACTGGAGTTCAGGGGCTGATGCAAACACGCTATTCGCTGATGGTAGGCGCATGGCTTTGAGGGGGACATAAAATAAATTAACAAAACTCCCGCATCTTAGGTGAACGGGTACTGTGCTTCCATGGCCCGCTCATTTACGAGGCGAAGGTGCTGAAAACAAAACCCGATGCGACGCCGGTTGAATACTACATCCATTATGCAGGCTGGAGCAAAAAGTATGCGAACGCCAAGCAAAGAAACCGATCTGCAAGAATCCCCTTCTTATTCTAGCTGGGACGAGTGGGTGCCCGAAAGCCGAGTGCTGAAGTACAACGATGACAACGTCAAGCGTCGCCAGGAGCTCGCTCGCCAGTGCGGCGAGCGCTCGAAAAAGGACAATAAGAAAGGTGCGCCCCTAGAGGTACCTCTCTCATCTAGTTTACTTAATAATTTATTTTATCCCAGGCAGCGCCAAGGCGAAGAAAATGGAGCAGATACGAAACGAATCTCGAGCCTCGACGCCATCCAAGGACAGCAACATATCGCAATTGACGCCCAGCAGCACGCCCACGACCAGCGCAGGTCCAGCCATAAAATCAGATGCCAGCAGCACGACCACGAACAGTACCAGCAGCACAGCACCCAGCCGTGCCAATCGCAAGTCTACACAATCCGCATCGGCACCACCCCGACCCGGCACGCCCAGCGACAAGAAAGAGGAATCCATAGGCCCAGACACAATAGAGGATGAGGCAGCAACTCCCGTAGCGCCGAAAAAAAAAAGGATGAGTGAGCAGCGCCCGTCCCTCACCGGGAGCGATGTGGCTGCCACAGAAAAGCAGGCACCATCCACACCCTCCGCCGAGCCCGCACCGTGCGTGGAAAGCGAGGAGGCATATGCTGCCAAGCTAGAGGTAAAGATCAAGATCCCGGACGAGCTAAAGCACTATCTGACGGATGACTGGTATGCTGTGGTGCGCGAGCACAAACTACTCGAGTTGCCCTCCAAAGTGACCGTTCAGCAGATCGCCGAGCAGTATTTGGCGCACAAAAAATCAGTCAAGTCGACCAGCGCCAGCAAGGAGGTGGCCATTAATGATGTGCTTGATGGCATTGTGGAGTACTTTAACGTGATGCTGGGCTCGCAACTGTTGTACAAGTTCGAGCGTACCCAGTATGCGGATGTGATGCAAAAGCATCCGGACACACCCCTATCGGAGCTGTATGGATCCTTCCACCTGCTGCGTTTGTTCGTTCGGCTGGGATCAATGCTCAGCTACTCGGCATTGGACCAACAGTCCATGCAGAATTTGCTACTACACCTGCAGGATTTCCTCAAATTCCTGGTGAAGAACAGCGCCATGTACTTTAGCATGAGCAACTTCATTAACGTGGACCCCGAATACGTGCGAAATGCTCAGTAAACGCCAGTCCACCCTTTTTCTTTCTCACTGACTCGAAGTGCATATTTCATCCAAACAGTTTGAAATAATGCAAAAGTTGCTCTTCACAACTGGATTGTAAATTAAAACACACGTAAAAATTTTTATAGTAAGCTAATGGTAATGCTAATAAAATGTCAGAACCTTGTAAAGATTACTTTTTCGACTCCGCCTCATCTTAGCTTTCATCTTCGCTACTACTGCTAGTGGGATAAAAGTCTCGCAAATCCCTGGGTTTATCCCGCTCCTTTTGCTCCTGTTCCAGGTACGCGTTTTGCACTTTGACAATCTCTTCGCTGCTCTTGCAGGCTGCATAGGCATTAAGGAGCTTATCATTCAGCTCCAGGAAGGCATGCCCCCAGGAGAACTTGCCCAGAAACCAGCGCGCCTCCTCTGGAAAGCCGCAAATAAAGAGAGTAGCAGCAATGGCCTCCACGCAGCTGAGCTTGCAGGGTTTTCCATAATTGATTGGGTTGGCGGCCACCAGGAAGGGCAACAGCCTCGGATGGGGGCTGCGCATCCTGCCGAAAGGCGTCTCATCCAGCTTGGCCCACGAGCAGTCGATCACGGCGACGCCTGAAGAGGAAACCACGTCCCGATCCAGCGGACTGACGCAAAGCTGGCCAACGGGAGAGAGAACGATACCGGGAAATTTCTGTCCCAAGCGCAGATTGGAGATCAGTCCCAATCGAGCCAACTTCCTGCCGGAACACTTCTTGGGATCGCAGTGATTCAGGTCCCACATGGCCACCACAAACTCCGGCGGCTGCCCAAGTTCATCCTTGCCTGCTCCCTCTTCTGAGGATTCCGAATCTGAACCTGAACCACTGGCTAGTTCGTTTTCTTGCTGTGCGAAGCTGCGGGCGCAATTGTGATTAGATTTTACATTGCGGTAATGACCTCCTCCTCTTTTGGCTTTTCCCCTGTGCCGGCCACTCATTATGGTTGCTTAATTCGTAAAAATTATGAACAAAAACGACTTGTTTTCAGAATCTCGTGGTTGCAACGCTGCCAACCCATTGGTTTATGTCATTCCGTTATTTTCAGTGTGATAAAAGGTGGCGCAATGAAATTCGACTCTTTTCATTGGTGACGTCACAACAAAGTTTGTGCGCTGTCTGGGTAATTGCATGCTGATTTTAAAAACAAAATTCATAAAATCTTATATTTCTGCTTTACTAATGACTAATAAATATTTTTACTCATGGATTCAAGATATACAAAATTCTTCAAGCCATAAAGTCATATTCTGTCATAAAAAGCAACAAGTTTGTACTCTTAATAATTTGTGAATGGTTAATAAAATAACTAGGCGATGGGAAAATTACTCAGAAATTACAAGATAAAACTCATATTTCAACGGCTGGCTTTGCGTCACCCTAAAATATCATTATATTTCGACGCATCGATAACCTCTTAACGCAACCCTGTCATGCAAACGATGAATAGAAAAGAACATGGCTGCCTAACCTGGCTAGCGGTTTGCAACACTAAACAAGAACCTGAAAATTACGGACTCGAAAAAATTAAATTGGTCCGGCAGAATAAAGTGCAATACGAAAAAATGTACGTATTGAATGTGTAAAAACCCGCTGCTAAGGTGTAAAGGTAGTTTTCAGTTCAACTGCAAACATTGTGTTTGCGCTCGTGCGGCTGCAAAACTGAGTGCCCTAAAAACGCATTGTTGTGCGCGAGGTGGGGAGGCGCCAAAAATGTGTCAATAAATGCAACTATAAAACAATGACTTAATACAAATATAGTGAAAACTGGAATAGTTGTTCCATATTCAAAGAAAATCACGAAATAATAAAAGAAAGCCTGGCGACGCGCACAACATACACTCACACACGCCTGCGTTCACAAACACACGTACACGTATATCGTATATCGATATATGCGAGTGCATTTCGCGCCGTGGCGGCGAGCAAAAATAACCGAAATCAGTTGAAAATCAATTGACGCCCGCCCAACCAGCGCAGCATTTTCAAACGACAACGTCAAAAACATTTCAATATTTCCTATTAATTGTTTCTCTGTTGCTTCTTTTTTTGGATTTCCTTCTCTGCGTGTCCTAATTCGAATTTCCCTATTTCGGAGTACAGTTGCGCCCACAAGCAGAGCAACCGAATATCGACGGGGAGGAAAAGGGAGAGCATAAGTACTCGCCAAGGCCACAGCCAGAGCTCGCACAGGACGCAGGATACCCATATAAGATGGGCGAAGTCAAGTCGGTGAAGGTGGACAACTGGGGCGTCTTCTTCCTACAGAAGCTTCAGAACTTCTTCAACAAAACGGACTACTGCGACCTGACGCTCCAGTTCCGTGACAACTCACAGCTCAAGGTGCACCGCTTAGTGCTTAGCGCTTGCACGGACTACTTCAATGTCCTCGAACAGACCTGCGACATTGTCGACGATGCCCTCATTATGCCCAACGAGTTCCAGGCGGATGTGGTGGTGCCCATTGTCAACTTCATGTACACGGGCACTCTTGAATTCGAGCTTAAGATGTATGGCAAGTTGTTACGCACCGCCAAGGAGATGAACATGACGGTGCTACTGAAGCTTTTGGAGGCTCATCGTCGCACCATGGAGAACGTCAACAGACAGCAGAGGGTAAGTCGGTGAACATTTAACTAGAGAGGGAAAACAGAAACTACAGAAAACTATTTATCCATCTTAGCCGCCCAGCCCTAAGGGAGTGAGGCGTCGCGCTGTTGGGCAGACAGTGAGCTCTGGCACTCCCCAGCAGCGCCTTTTGGGACCCTCAACACAGAATCGTGGAGTGACCAGCTTGGGCAACACTCCGAACTTGCGACCCAACATACAACGGGGAAACACAATGATCCGTACGTCTGGCGGCTCCAATAATCGTACACAGTACGCAGAAACCACCATCATCAAGCAAGAGCCCACATCGCCTTTTGAGCAGCTGCGCAAGGGGTACAACAACAACAAGCGGCCGGCCCAGACTAGCCTGCAGTCGCCGCCCTCAAAGAAACCAAGCCTGGAAGAGGTTAAGGAGTTCGCCGAACAGCAGCGGATGCGCAAGCAAATAGCTGCTGAGTACGGAGACCACGATACGGATTACGACGGTGGCATGCTGTTCGATGATGTGCATGCTGGGGACGATGACGATGATGATTTGCCTCTTCAGCCTTCCACGTCGAAGCAGCAACAGCAGCAGGCTTCGGCGGCATCACCTCAGGGCACACAAACTCAGCTCGAGCACGGCACCACCACCATCATCCTGAAACAAGACTCTCCCAGCCAGACACCCACGATCATTGTTAAGGATTCCTCCAATGCCAAGCTGAACCACACCAAGATCATTGCCGAAGTGCTGCGCCAGTATCCACACATTGTTAAGGGCCACAAGAACATCAAGCTAAAGATAATGCCCAACACCGCACCAGCCACTACTTCCGCAGAGAAGTCTTCTCCGGCGGCAGTCAAGCGGGGATCCCCGAGTCCGGCAGCGACGAATCCTGCATCCGCCTCTACATCGCCGCACAAAAAGCTGCATGTATCTTTTAAAACTGATAAAAACACCCCGCTTATAACCACCCAGCAGAAGACTGTTGGATCACAACAAAAGTCCTCTGCGCCGACCAGCCAGGCAGTCGCATCCCAGGCAACCTCTGCGGGAAGTGCCGCTGGAACGCAAAAGCGGCGCATCGATAGTAAGACCATGCATGCTTTGATTGCCCAAGGAGCTGAAAACACCACGGGTAAGGAAATAAGTTTATATTTTTACATCCCCCTACATCGGATAATACATTTTTGATTAGAATTTTGCAATGCCACCCCATAAAGTATATACATTTTTTATCAGCTGTCTGTCCGTCTATTTGACGGTTGCTTCGCAAACACTGGCACATATTTTGTATTTTGTAATATGTTTATTTTAAAATTACTGTCTAAAGACCACCTTGACCGATCCTAAAAGTCAGTTGCTTCTTAAGATAATTAATTCATTCCTGAGCAAAACACTTTTAATCACTATAAAAGCCGATTTGGAGAGAAAGGAATATAATATTTATCAATGATTATAAACTAAATAAATGTATTTTATTTGCCTTAGGTCCCTGGCTGTGTCTGAGGTGTGGCGTTAATGGACGCCCTATTAGCATTCCGTCTTACCGGGGTTTCCGCCGTCATCTGATTAACACACACAAAGAGACCATCGATCCGGCGCTCTGCGAGCACTGCGGATGGCGGTCCGGAAACAACAGGGAGCTGCACTTCCACATGTACACGGAACACCAGATTAAATCGCTGCTGTATACCTTTGCCGAATGCGCACTGTGTAACCAGTCATATTTGACCAAGGCTGAGCTGGAGATGCACATTAACGAGGCGCACACGGACGACAATAAGCAGCAGTGCATTTACTGTAACAAGGTCTTCGAGCAGGAGCTGCAACTTTACCGTCACATGAAGAGCTATCACAAGGCGCAGGCTCTGGAGGATGGCATCATTGACGAGACGGACGAAGAGTTTTTGGGATCGCAGGATGAGGAGGACGAGGAAGCCGAGGCGGCGGAGGAGGAGGAGGAGGAGCAACAGTCGGGCAAAGTACGCATACTGTCGGACATCAGTCTGCCGGCCACCAGTGCCATCACAGTGCAGCAGCAGCAGGAACAACAGATGGAGGCGGAGCAAGTGCAGCAGGAGGTTAAGTTCGTGGGCGCCGATGGCAACGAGGTGGAGCTCACAGAGGAGCAGCGCAAGGAAATCCTTTCTCAACTCAACCAACAGCAGGCCGGAGCTGCTGCCGGTGGCGTTGTTATGGTGCTTAGTGAGCCCGAAGCCGAACCAGTGAAGCAGGATACAGATGAGAAGTCCCTAGCTGGCACCGAGGACGAGTACGACGACAGTCAAATATATAGCGAGCTGGCCGCCGCCGATTCCGTAGAGAGCGGAAAAAAAAGCACTGCCGACGAGAGCAAGGAGTCAATGGACAATCTAGAATGGGCAGAAAACGTAATCGCTGAGTCCGAAGAGCAGAGCAGCAAAGAGGTGAGTTGCTCAGTCATATATATAAAACAAGGAAGTATGTTACAGTCTGGCTGACTTCTATAATTATCAAAAGTCGCCACTCAATTTATTCACCAGAATAATAAACACAAAAATTATTTTTTTTAACATTTAACATTTTTTATGCAATAATTTCTAACATAAAAATATATTTTTGCAGCCAAAATTGGAAAAATCACGCGACGACATCAGCGAAAAGCTAAAGGAGTTGACGGGCGACTGGACCGAGGATGAAAATGAGGAAGATGCCGAAGACAAACCCGCCACAGCAGAGCTTGTGAGCGAACTAGCCGTCAAACAGACGGAGGAGCCAACAGAAAGTCAGGTCGCAGATGAAGAGGAAGATGACATCGACCTGGCCCTTCACAGCCTTCATAAGGGCTCAGAAGATCGAGCTACACAGAAAGAACAGGAATCTGTTGAGGAATCCATCGAGCCGGCCGCCAGTATAAACAGTCAACCAGAGAAAATGGATGTGGATGCCGACGAGGCAGAAAAGAAGGTGCCAACTGTGGAGGCAGCTCCTACAATCAAAAAGGAGGATGAGGGTGAAATTGAAGAGGAGGAATTTATCAAAGAGGATGCACCAACAGCAGATTCCAACACACCCGAAGTTGAGGGGGGAACAAGTGAAGTTGCTCCCGAAGGCGATGATGATGTACATCTAGAGGCGGAAAACATACGCAAAGAGCTATTGGAAGAATTGATAGCCGAGGCCGAGAAGCCAGAGGAGGAGCAGGAAAAGAACAGTGCCCAAGTTGAGCAGTCCGCGCCGACAGAAATGTCACCTTCAGCGACCGAAGAAGAATTGGTACCTGCCACTCAGCTTCCAGTCGATCAGCCCCTAGAAATGGAGGTGGATGAGCCTAAAGCGCAACAACCAACAGAGAATAACGACGATGAAAATACGGTGGACAAAGAAAAATCTGAGGACTTAGGAGATAAAGCCAACGAAATTGGCGAGTCGAAACCCGACGAAGAGGGCAAACTTGAAGCGTCGACAGCAACAGAAAAAGAGGAAGCGGTAGAAGCGCCGACCACGGACAAGGTGAAGAGTCTCATTAGCGAATGGGTGGACGACGAAGAGGACGAAGATGAGAATGGTGTGAGTGCAGCAGCAAAAGAGGAGCTATAATTACTAGATTTATTTATGTTCTAAGTGCGTGATTAGGATGCGGAGACCAGCGGAAGACGATTTTTCGGTTTCTATTGTAAATTTAATTGTTAATGAAGATGGTAAGATACGCATATGCACAGGTATAAGTGTATAAGATCTAATCTGCACGTCTCACATAAATGTAAATCCCCCGTCATCCTCCCATCCCTACAAAGTTGCGCTGCTAGCTGTTATAAATCGGAAAACTCACAGGAGCAAGATCCACCATATGAGAGAAATCAGAGACCAAAACGCCCAGCCCAACATTGTGCTAGTTTTGTCAGCCTCACACGACCAACAGAGCAAACAACCAACATTTCACGATTACGTTACGTTTTGCGTAAACCCTTTATATATAGCATACATACATATATGCCTATTTACATGCATACATATTGATATATGTAGTTATATAGATGTTGTTTTAATTGGTTTAAAACAAGGCCTGATGCAAGCGATTATTATAATTATGATTGATGTTTATGATTGGTTTAGTAATATAAATCAAAAAGCACGCAAAAAAAAGAACCCCCATTTTTTGATTACAAACTTAGCACTTAAGGTTTATTATACATACAAAAAAATAACAAATACTTTGGAGAAAGAAAAATATAAACGTAGACAAAATGTGTTAACCTATTTTCTTATGGCTATAACTACCCATATCCAGTTGGAAATATAAATTAAGATTCATTAAACAGGTAACAACAGCTGCCAGTCAACATTTGTTACAATAAGATACTACAGATCAGATATGTAAAAAATTAGGCACCTAGCTCACAGCGCAAAAGTCTCTTAAACGGAGCTCCAATTATTCATCTGAAAACGATTGTAGAGATTAAATCAGCAAAACTTTTGAACCCGATCCCATAAACAGTTACCCACCGGAAAGATAAAAGTTTATAATGCACATGGTGGCGAAGCCGGCAACCACTGTTCCGAACTGCGCAAGTCCCGCCCAGCGCCTCGTGGGATTCGAGTGCCAGCGTGCCTTTTCGCGGGGTATTACTTCGCAGACGGTGACGTAGAAGAGCGTACCCCCGGCCAATGCTTGGATAATGGGTAGCGTTTTTGTGGACCAACCAGATGGCACATCTACGATTAGCATGCCAAGGCCAATCCCACAAACTGCTCCGGCAGCAAACACTGATATCCCAATGAATTGCGCGCGAAAACTCGTCTGAGGATTAGAGCGGAATTGCAGCCCCAGACAAAAGCCCATCACAAACTTGTGGCAAGCTACGGCCCCTAATAGAAATAGAACCTAAAATGAGACAAAGACGATTTTTGTTATCTAATTAGACTAAGTGCCCTAACATTTGCTTAAGATTATGCTTATTGTATGGGGTGGTGTGTAGGGTAACTATGCCAAGGTAAAAACCGACCTTAGTGGATGAGTTCTGGACTCCGATTGCAAGCCCTTCTATGGCCGAGTGCAGGGACAGGGCCACAAACAGCCCTAGTGTGCCGGTCATTGACTGCGCACATGGTTCCGTGTGGCTCGTGTGGCAGATCCGGGCGTTGGCGTCCTCTACTGTGGCGTCATCGCAACTGGCCGAGGAATGGGGGTGATCATGATTGCTGATCAGAAAGGGAACACAAAGCCATTAGTTGCGGGAGCGCATTTATAACTCAGTCGATTTACTGGTCATTATGGTGCGAATAAGACGTATGATCTGGCTCCACTGATAGCAAAGGCGCTCGCTCGCCCACTGCCCCATAGCCATTCACGTTTCTAATTGGTCCGGGATCGGCGGGAACCTGATGCTTAGGTGGATGAGTGTGCTGTATTGCCTCGCCAAAGAAGTGGTGTATAAACTCATCGACGAAATAGATTATAAAGAATCCCCCGCACATGGCGACCTCGGCGAACTTCGAGTTCATTTGCTCGCGCACCTGTTGCAGTATCAAATAGAGATAATCAAATTGCACGGACCCTAGAATGTCACTCGATACCCACCTCGGGCAAAATGTGCACCAGAGCGGTCGCCAGCAGGATGCCTGCTCCAAAGCATAAAAGGAGCGATGTGGTCAATGGAAACCTTAGGCGATTCCGTTCCGAAATAAAAGCGGGCAACAATCCAGACAACAGGCTCCCAAATCCCAGTACAATCATGGCCAGAATCTTTTCCAGATCACCGCGATTCGTGGCACTCAAGGGGGCACTTTCCATTGCCAACGTTTCGTTCTGCAAGCTCATTATTCAGCTGGATAGCTTGTCATCAAGAGCAGTCCAGTAGAACACACAAAAGTTCGTTGCATTTACTATTTTTAACTAACCAGTCTTGATTCTCCTAAGAGTGACCATAAAACGAACATCAGAAAAGCAAGCAGAGTCAAGCTAGAAATAATACCAAATTTGTACATAAAATACCAAAATAAAGTTTTGTGCAAAGAAACATAGAAATTAATGTTCAAACTTGCGGATTTAATATCTGGCCCCTGCAGAAGTAGCTGTTCAAGGACATGAAGTTGACCGAGTTGCCGGAGGAGGAGCGCTTAGAGGTGTAGCAAATGGAAGGCGAGTCCGGGGAGGGAAGCACGTGGAGACAAGGACGGGAGGTGGATGACACAGTGGACGACCACGGAACATAACGGTTAGAAAATGCTCTTATTTTATATAAAGGATGTGCCTGGAAACGTGCAGAGATATACAAATGGTATGCAGGTATGCTCCAAACCTTGAAATAAGGAGTTGATTACTCATTGTTTTAGTTAAAGTTTCTCTTTAGTAATACTAGTATGAGGTAAACCCATAATGATGAACGTTCTCTATCCCCATTTAATTAAAAGGCCTTCAACGAATTCGCAGCAATGTTGCGGCAATAGTTTTTCCCGATCTTTAGACCAATTCCACATCTACATGATCCGCAATGTTTTGTAATCTTTAGAAAGTACTATTGTCAAACATGTAAATCTGTGAAACAAAATTCAAAATTTGGTCGTGTATGTCTCCAATCGTTGTTATCTCCCTGGAAATGAAATGTATCGTCGTTGTTTAATCTGTGGGCAGGAGCCGAGGGACCATTGCGCCTACCAGCGTAACCAAGCGGAAACGCGTCGATGGCAGAGTTTGGCCAATCTCAGCTCCTTCAATGCAGAGGTGGAGTGGTCCAATCGGCATTCCTTGGACTGCTCCTCCAACTTTGACTTGATGCTGGAGTCCTCCACGGATGTGGCGGGTCTACGGACAAGGAGTACTGGAGGCATGCCTTCCTTGGAGAGTTCTGAAACCCGATACCGGGACACTACTGACCAACGTCCTAGCGTCCTGCACCCGTGCGGCTATCCATATCCCACCAACAGAGTAAACAACGGAAAGGAAAATCAAAACGTGGGCGCGACCCAAAGGAGAAGCAAATGCAGCGGTGGGCCCTGCCCATCTTCCGGTGCCTGCGCAATTTGGCGTATTCCTGTTCCCCAATTTAAGCAGCCAAATCCAACGCAACAGTTAAAACAACAATCAACAGGGCCTGTAGTTTGGAGACTCAACCGGAACAGGAGCGAATCCCCTCAACAGACGAGACTTCAAAATTCGACGCCAAAGGGAGGCAGCTGTAAAATGTCGATGAAAACTGGAGTGAATGCCAGAACAATAGTATCTGCAAGGGATTCCTGTGAGTGTGCGAACTGCCCCTACCTCAGCCAGATAAGATCGGGGAAACAGAAGTTTACAAGTGATTCCAACGACCTTACCGGCTTGGCAAGTTTGGAAATGAGCCAACAGCAGCAGGAGAATCCGCCGGTGAAGCAGCAACAGCAGCATAAGAATCCGCCGATCGGGCAGCAACAGCAGCAGAGAAATCCGAAGATGGATCAGCAACAGCAGCAGAAGAATCGGCCGATGGAGCAGCAACAGCAGCAGATAAATCCGCCAATGGAGCAGCAACATCAGCAGAGAAATCCGCCGATGGTGCAGCATCAGCAGCATAAGAATCTGGCGATGGGGCAGCAACAGCAGCAGAGAAATCCGCCGATGAATCAGCAAAAGCAGCAGAAGAATCGGCCGATTGAGCAGCGACAGCAGCAAAATAATCCGCCTATGGAGCAGGAACAGCAAGCCCAAGGATGCCAGGTGTGCATTTTTTGCCAGCAGAAAGACAAGGATGTGAAGTGTCCTGCTTTCCAGCAAAAGAAGTTCCCTGATTTCCAGCAGATGCAGGGCCCTGCTAAGAAGAAATCCACCACAGGGATGGCTTCACTGCGTAGTTACCAAACAACTGCTACTAATTACTGTGACTGCGATTCAATTGTCCAACCTCCTCAAAATCCCTCTAAGGGGCTTTCCCCCAGAAAAAGCATCAGCAACTATTGTTACACAGGCTTTGCTGGCACCCGAACAAACAATGCCGTCAATGTACTTTTGATGCCCGGATCCAGGCAGGACGACTTTGACGACTCCTGCTGTTTTCCGGCCACATTCCGTAAGTCTGCACCGGCTCCCCAGATCGTCGTAAAAGAGTCCGATCTGACGGAAACAAATGAACGGGCCGTCTTTCCGGAGATCGATAAGCCCAGCTATCGAGTTTGCCGAGCAGCCACATCCGATCCCAAGGCGATAGGTCAATCGGAGGAAGAAAACGAAGGGTGCGCTAATGTTTTAGTGCTCGAGGAAGATAATATAATGGATTGTAAACCCGAGGCCTCCGGGGAGAAAGATCTAGCAGTATGGAGTATAAATTCAAGCAAGGAAATTAATCGCAGCGTTGACCAAGATCCACAACTTAGCAACAATTGGATGGATGACCAGGCCACTAGCAACTGCACTAAGGTGCTAGAACTGCAGAGAGCACGAATCAATGAGCTGGATAATCTGCTACAGCAGCACAACTTGCTGCAGCAGATTATCCAGACAAAGGTGACGCAGTTGCAGTCCACCGACCCTAATTCCAATGAGAAACCGTAACCCATATATTCTGTTTCGGAAGATGTTTTTTTTTAAACTGCAATAAACATTCAATTAGACTGCAAAAGCCTTTGGTTCGTGGTGAGGAGTGGTTTATTCGCTATTACCGCTTGAATTCCAATTCCAAACATTCAGTTTGAAGCATCCAAATCAAGAGCTATTTCTTACAGGTCTAGGCAGCGGACTGAATGACATCCGTGTAGAGCTTCACCTTGCTGGCAATGCTCATGTCCACATACTTGTCGCCAATGGAGACGATCAGGCCGCCAATGATGCTGGGATCCACACGGGAGGTGATCTTCAGCGTCTGGTTGCCCTGCAGGAAGGACTGAAACAGAAATGGTATGTTTTAGTCGAAACAAGAAAGAAATGCTATCTTCGGGTCAAGGCTCTATAATTTTAAAAGATTTAAAATTTTCTTTAATCACTCTGAAAAGTATAGTTAATCATTCTGAAAATTATAGTTTCCATGAATAAAATAAATTTTTTTTTAAAGCAAACTGAGTTATGGTTAATTTACAATTTTTTCCCATCATCCTATGAAAGCTTTTGAATATAGGGATCTAATTTTTAGAAGAAATCAATCAATTATCACATAAAATACCAAAGTTATGTTAGAAAGAAGGGTCTGGACAAAGGCACATCCAGATGGCTTTATAACTAAAAGACTCGTTTGGCTGGGCTCGGCTGGTATTATTGTTTGTAATTATTGTATTATTCACTGTAAATTTCTGGTCAAAATTGTAAAACGCTATGCAAACTTATAAAAGGCTAACACTAATGAGAAAGCAGTTACCTTGAGAGCGCCCTCCAGCTGCTTGTTTTGGGAGGCATCCAAAGGCTTGGCGGAGACCACCTCACACACGACCTCACCGCGATGGGCAGCCATGATAGTCTTGAAGGCGTTAATCACGGTGTCCAGTTTCTTTAAGCGACCGTTGTCAGCCAACAGACCCAGCAGATTGGCGGTGGCCGGAGCGAAGCGCAACTTCTCAGACGCCTCCTTCAAAGCGGTGGCCATGACCTTCTTGTTGATGATGGGGCTGGTCACGTACTCGCGCAACTTCTTGTCGCCTTTGATTGTGGCCTGCAGGGCCGTCAGGTCCTTCTCCACCTGATCGAGCTGGCTCAACTTGGAGGCAGCCGAGTACAAGGCGCTGGCGTAGCGACCCTCTAGTCCGAACACCTGAACTGGCGGCTTCACCGTCTGCTGGGCGGCTGAGCTAAAGGTGCGAGCCTGCGGAGGTTCATAAATTGTAAATGGTTTAAAAAAACGAATCACAAATCATTTGATGAGTTTAAGTGTCCAACAATTACATAACCAAGAAAAACAAGTTAGATAATTGTGTAGGCCAAGACATGCCTCCTTTAGCGGTTTAACTTTAGAATCCACTCATAATTAGTTGGTTTTTATTTTTGCCCGCGGTACATTTTATTGAATTATTTGCACAAAACCTACCAAAATTGCCAATTTGTTAACGGAGGCCATCGTTCCCAAGAATTTTTCAGCTAGAAATCGCAGCTGGACCAGGGTTACGCCTCTCTAAATAGCATTCGATATTTGCCATAAAATTGCAACAACAGGGCTGGATAAGAACCCATCGATTTCCGACTATCGATAGCCAAATATTTAAAAAAGTCAGTTGGCAATATTGGTTCAAATCATTAATCGAATTTTTTTTGTTTCATTAATTGCATTAAAAAATAAAAAACAAGAAATTTAAAAATTTGTTTGGGAAATAGGCTAAAAATCATATAGCTGTCATAGAAACGATGTCATTCCAAGCTTAAGTAACATTTTTAATTTCTTTCCTTTCTAAAGCAAATTCGGTCAAATATCAGCATTATTTAAACAATATACTACTTTGATTCACGTCTTTTTTATTTTCTTAAAAATTTGTTTCATGGTGGTTCTCTAGTTTTCTTTACTTTTCATTTGAAAAGTCATAAATCTTTTCACTTAAAGCGATACATAAAACTGTCTGAAAAGAATGTGAATATGTGCTAGCTGCATAACCATATGGGAAACTATAGTTGCAAGTGGTTGGAAAGATTTTGGGACTTCGGTTGAGAGCGAATTGAAGTCACTTGTATACTGCTGGTATTTACTTGTCATCTGAAATAGATGCATAATGTAAACTATTTGTATGCCTAACAATTAGAAGTATTTCTTACCTTCGTCCTCGTCATCTTCGTCGCCCTCGCCATCTTCACCGTCCTCGTCTTCAAAGGCCTCTTCCTCGTTGTCGTCGTTGTCCTCCTCATCCTCGGGCTCCACCTCAATATCAGGTACTAGATAATACTGCAGTGGATTTGGCCAGAGGTCGTCCTTTATCAGTTCTGCAATCTCGTCGTTTACGGGATCGGTGTTATCCGAGAACCAGTCGAAGAAGGTCTTGTACTCGGAGTTACGCTTCTTCTTGTTTCCGTACGGTTTCGTTAGAAGCTGTTTCAGCAGGTTCTTTCCCTCTTTCCAGTTAATGGGCGTGCTGGTAGAAGCGGGCCAATCTCCGTTCTCGGAAGCCGCTTAAAGTGAATTTAAATGTTTTTATATATTTTAGATGGCGGCTCACTTAAAAGACTTACCCGCTGAATTCAAGTGGAACTCTTTGGTTAGCAC
This sequence comes from Drosophila setifemur, assembly GCA_021224005.1. Lineage (NCBI taxonomy): Eukaryota > Metazoa > Arthropoda > Insecta > Diptera > Drosophilidae > Drosophila > Drosophila setifemur. Next base: position 1,610,257 of record JAJJHY010010948.1, on the reverse strand, counting down.
CTTGTTCTCAAAGTAAGGATTCTCGTCAAAATGGAAGTTGATGCGATAACCCGATTTAATGTCTTCGAACTCCTCCACCTCCAGTTTGTTGAGTGCGTGCAGGCACTCCTCCTCCTCCTCGTCTAGAATACCGGATACTTGCGGGTGGTTGATAAACTGAAAAGAAAGAAGTTAAATTAGCACGGGGATGCGGAACGGCACAGTTTACAAGCCTATCGATAACAGAGCGCACGTTTTTAGGGCTTCCAGGATGATTCAGTATATTACTGTAAAGCTCTTAGAACAGTCTGTTAAACATGTCTGAATTGATACAAATTATAATTTTGGTTTCTGTAAAAGGCAGAAAGCCTTGAAACTCTTTTTAATTTTCATACAAACTCGTTATCGATAACAACCTCTCGCGGGGGAAGAATAAAGCGGCATCGCAGCCAAAAATGAAAAAGAAAAAAATATCCTCGAATAGAGAAAAATTTTCTGTGCTTGTGTGCTTAGGAGTAAAATCAATTAGATTTTCATGCCACACCATGTTATCATAGCTTCAAGAGGTACTTTCTAAGCTTCATGAGGCACTGACCGGGAAATGCAAATCATGGTCTGGACCCAAGATGGACTACTTACCGAGGTCACCCAGAAGTTGGGGATCCGCTTGACCAGCTCGCTGCGCTTTTCGTAGCACGGCTTTCTTAGCTTATTGTACTTTTGCTCCACCTTGAGGATCTCCTCGCTGGCCTTCTCGTTCAGCGCGTCTATCTCGTTCTGGCAGGCATCGATCTGCTCCAGCGCTTCCGACTCCTCCTCGTTGGTGCCGGCGGCTCCGGATGCTGGAGCCGCTGAGTTTCCGTCGGCGGGAACACCATCTAGTTTGGCTCGTTTTGGCACGCTCGACATTCTGCTCTGCTCTTCAGCGCTTTCCGGTGTAGTTGACGAGATATTTTCCAAAAAACGGCGGTACAGTTGAGCAGAAGCGGATTCTTAATATCTCACTTGCGTTTGCGGCGCTATAGCTGTGTGTATACCGATAAGTACCCTTGGCTCAGATATCGATGACACTTATCGATAGTTATAATCGCTCGTTCTGGTTAACAAACACTGGTCGTTTAGATTACAGAGCGTTTTCGGTCCTTTACAACACGCGCGTACGAGACTTGATGCCGAGCTGTAATAGCTGAAAATTAATTTTATAATTTTGTATACGCATCGTTTTTAAAAACATTAAAAACATGGCCTCTGGCGAAGCTCAAATCAGTGTGAACAGAAACCTTCAGAAGCAGGACTTAAGCAACTTGGTAAGAGTCATCAAAAAAGGCATCGCCAGACGCCGCCTGTTTTTTCGGTGTGTGAAAGTGTACGCGTCGTCACTAATGTGCCGCTTCATGCGAAAGTAGCGGGGAGTGGAGGGCAAGGACGTGCCCAGCTAGTCAGGCTCTCGTTTTTGTCAATAGAGACTCACTTTCCACGGCGGAATATGGTTGCTCAGTTGTCTTGGCCAAGCCAAACAACCTATTGTTGTCACTTTAAAACCTACGGAAAATACAGCACGTGGCGTTAGATTTTGTACCTGAGAGGGTTTTCCAAGGATTTCGCTCAGCATAGGGGTTGAAAATGGATCTAGGTGAGGACTGAAACATGGCAAACGGTTCAGTTTGGCGAAGACGGTTCACCAGTTGCCGTCTATCTAGCTGATGCAATTCAACTAGCATTCTAACCTCAAAATCCACGGCTTTTCAAAAACGCATACATACACAAATAGGCACATCATGCGTGAGAGGCGTCGGGAATTTTTGGACGGTGCGGGGGTGGTAAATTAAACTATTTATTGTTTTTATTTATTTTTAGAAAGATAATGTAAAGAACACAGAAATTAACAGCTAGAATAATAAAAATAAAAGCACTAATAGAGCATTAAAACAATTGTTAAAAAACTCGAGCGATTGATTGTCGTATTTTTCTAATCACATATATTTATGCATCTTCAGGAAATTGGCAATCTTACACCCCTTTCCCCGGAGGTAATCTCGCGACAGGCCACCATCAACATTGGCACCATTGGACATGTGGCCCACGGCAAATCCACGGTGGTCAAGGCCATTTCGGGCGTGCAGACCGTGCGCTTTAAAAACGAGCTGGAGCGTAACATCACAATCAAGCTCGGTGAGTGGGTCTATCAATGCTTGCTCCTAGGATGTATCTGTTTCTCTTTAGTTAAAGTTTGCTGTATGTTGATCTTTCCCTGCATCTTTTAACCTGTAACCCCAGCAGTGACCCAAGCACATAATCCCGAGAACTTAATATTTGTAGTGATGGGGAATACCTATTTATATTTCACTTTTATATTACTAGGATAATGTTTAATCAATAGCTGTTAATTTAAAATAGGCTAAGAATGTGCAATTCATTCAGTTTAAACCATTTTTATCAAAAGATTCATTTTATTTCTAGTATATGGGTCTTTGAATGTTTTTGAATACTTTAATATGTTAAATTTATTTGTGGCCTAATATACTTCCTAAGAATATTACACTTTTATGATATATTCTCGATATCTTAAACACAAACTAAGTATTTACTTAAGAGTCTGCATTTTATTCAGTTTAAACGAGTTTCATGAAATGATTATTAAAATATGTAACAAGTGGGCCATAAAATTAATTTTCAAACACTAAGCTTGTAAATTGTATTTTTGAATTAATTTAGTGTTATTCGTCCCCCATCACTGAAAATATCGCGTGCATATTCGACTTTACTATCGCCTGTATTGTTGTCATCCTGTGTATTTTTAAGAGCTCGACCCTGTACCGACGACGGCACACCGCCTAGCCTTGGATCTCTGTCGCTGCTTGAGTCGGGAAAGCGTTTTGCGATTGATTTTTTTTTTTTTTTTGACTATGGTATTTTATTTAATTAAATTGCTGGATTAACGTTGCCTTGCCTTTAAAGGTGTGTCGTCGCCTTAGTAGACAAAAAAAAAATCATTAAGAAATTAAAGGAAAGTTGATCTATCTCAAATCTTTTATTAGGAATCTTTTTTTCCTGTATGCTTAGTCTTGAAATGATTGTTTATTTTGACTCATACAACTGATAATCCAGCAATTTAATTAATAGCAATCTTTTTCTTCTTTTTCCCTCTTTTCTGCCGGTTTTTTCGTTTACTTCGTTTGCGACGCGTCCACAAACCAATGCAACCCACCACCCAAAATCCGCAATCCAAAAATTTCCAAAAAAAAATTATCATTTGCAGAACGCTTAAGCGAAGAAAAAATCACTCAACTTTTGAGCTCTAAGCAGCACCGGCAGCAGTATGAGATCAAGCAACAATCTTTTGTGCGACACCTGGCTGAGCTGCGGAGCCCCGGAGGCCTTCTCCATCTCTGCTCCATGCCAGCGCCTCTGGTCCCAGTTGACAGGCGCACCAGTCGCCGGAGCAGCAGTCAGACCTCGCTGAGTCCCAGCCATAGCAGTGGCTATGAGAGCATTTCTTGCTTCGACGAGCAAGACGTTTATCACTTTACCAACAAGGGCTCCTTCACAAATCTAAAGCGACGCCACAGCAATGGAGTGCACATGCCTACTCCTGACTCCAAGCGAGCTAAAAATAACCAGGGACTTGTGGTGAAGAAGCCGCCCAGGGGTGAATATATTGTGGAACGTGTGGTTTGCGTTGAGGTGGTGCAGCTGCGACCAGTTTTTTTCGTGAAATGGTTGGGATACCACGACAGCCAGAATACATGGGAAAGCTTTGCTAACCTGGTGGATTGCGTTCAACTGGAGGAATTTGTGGAGCGACAGCTGCAGCTCTATGAAAAATACATCGCCCAGATCACCGGTGAACTTGAGAAGCAGCTGGAGTCCATTCCTTTAATGAAAAACGTAAGCCTGGCCGAGGTGGATACTTTTGATCCCCTTGCGCTGCAGATTGATCTCATCTTGTTGGCCCAGTATAAGGCAGCCAGCAGCAGGAGCCAGAAGGAGCCTCAGAAGATTGGCGAAAGAGCTCTGCGATTAATGCAAGTCAAGAGGTGTTACTTTGAACGACGTAAGCAGTTACTAGCTCTCGCCCAGTTCGAGGAGCGCATGAATCGCGTAGAGGAGCCGTCGCCACCCATCAGAGTGGAGAATAACGTTGATCTGGACATCGTGGACAATAACTTCGTTTATATTCAAAAAAATATTATTGGAGAGGGGGTGCCTAAGCCGGAGGCTGGCATATTGGGCTGCAAATGCCCGGATGATGATGGATCGGAGGAGTGTTCCGCCTCCACAAAATGCTGTGCCCGCATGGCAGGTGAATTGTTTGCCTACGAGCGGAACACACGCCGCTTACGGTTACGTCCTGGCAGTGCTATATTCGAGTGCAATAGCCGCTGCTCCTGCAACGCTAACTGCTCCAATCGCCTAGTGCAGCACGGTCGCCAGCACCCTCTGGTTTTATTTAAAACCTTCAACGGTAGTGGCTGGGGCGTTAAAACTCCACATGCTCTACGTAAGGGCGAGTTTGTGTGCGAGTACATCGGAGAGATCATCACCAGCGACGAAGCTAACGAGCGGGGAAAAGTATACGATGATCGTGGCAGGACATATCTATTCGATCTGGACTACAATACCGCGCAGGAGAGTGAGTTCACCATAGACGCGGCTAGCTACGGAAACATTTCGCACTTCATCAATCACTCGTGTGATCCCAATCTGGCAGTGTTCCCCTGCTGGATCGACCATTTAAATGTGGCCCTCCCGCATCTCGTCTTCTTTACTTTGCGTCCAATCAAAGCCGGCGAGGAGCTGAGCTTCGACTACATTCGCGCAGACAACGAGGATCTGCCCTACGAAAACCTCTCGACGGCTGCGCGCGTCGAATGTCGTTGTGGGGCAGAGAATTGCCGGAAAGTTCTATTCTAAACGGAGATGTAGCCCAACCATTCTCCCTATTTGTAATCTCTTTGAATAGTAATTACAAATTAGTTGTTTAAGCCGATTTTTTATAATAAACAAATTTGACATTTTATTTATTTATTTGTTTAATGTTTGGACTGGCAAAAACGTATTGATTGCGAATCGTGTCATTGTAAATTTTAATATGGAATTTACTATATATTTAAGTAAAATAAACGTTTGCGCCAATCTTTACACATTTAATTTTAATTATTATTAAATGAGGTTTTAACACAAGGTTAACACAAGTTTTCAATGCACTGAAGATATGTATAGTTGACTCACAATTTCCCAATAAATATCTTATTATAATTCGCATTTTTTAATTATTCAAAACCCCTGTAAGGTGTCTTTTTAAGACCATTTTTGTGTGCGGAAATATTAGTTTTTTTGTATAGATTTTTAATTTGATTATTATGAAAATAATGACCTACTTAATTATAAGTTTTTATATACGTTAAAAAAAACTGTAAGATTTATTATTTATTGCTCTTTCTTCTTAACTCCACGATTTCAGGATATGCCAACGCGAAAATCTACAAGTGCGACAACCCCAAGTGTCCGCGCCCGGCAAGCTTTGTATCGGATGCCTCTAGCAAAGACGACAGCTTACCCTGCACTCGACCCGCTTGCTCCGGCAACTTCAGACTGGTGCGCCACGTGAGCTTTGTCGATTGTCCCGGTCACGACATTCTTATGGCCACCATGTTGAACGGCGCCGCTGTGATGGATGCCGCCCTGCTGCTCATTGCTGGTGAGTGAATTTAAACATTGGATGATGTGCGTTAAACATTCAATTGAATGAACACGCTTTTAGGCAATGAATCCTGTCCACAACCGCAAACCTCTGAGCATTTGGCCGCCATTGAGATCATGAAACTAAAACAGATCCTGATACTGCAGAACAAGATCGATCTGATCAAGGAGAGCCAGGCGAAGGAGCAATATGAAGAGATCACCAAGTTCGTCCAGGGAACCGTGGCCGAGGGCGCGCCGATCATTCCGATCTCTGCCCAGCTCAAATACAACATCGATGTGCTGTGCGAATACATTGTCAACAAGATTCCCGTGCCGCAGCGCGACTTCAATGCCGCACCCCGTCTGATTGTGATCCGATCCTTTGACGTAAATAAGCCCGGTTGCGAGGTGCAGGATTTGAAGGGTGGCGTTGCGGGTGGATCCATCCTAAGCGGTGTCCTGAAGGTGGGCCAGGAGATCGAAGTACGCCCAGGTGTGGTAACAAAGGACAGCGATGGCAACATTACCTGCCGGCCGATTTTTTCGCGGATTGTCTCGCTGTTCGCCGAGCAAAACGAACTGCAGTATGCCGTACCCGGTGGTCTGATTGGTGTTGGCACCAAGATCGATCCCACGCTGTGCCGTGCTGATCGTCTGGTCGGTCAAGTTCTGGGCGCGGTTGGTCAGCTGCCAGACATTTACCAGGAGCTGGAAATCTCTTACTACCTGCTGCGTCGTCTTCTAGGCGTTCGTACCGACGGCGACAAGAAGGGCGCGCGAGTGGAGAAGCTGCAGAAGAACGAGATCCTGCTTGTTAACATCGGATCCCTGAGCACCGGCGGTCGTATATCAGCCACTAAGAGCGATCTGGCCAAGATTGTGCTTACAACACCGGTGTGCACGGAGAAGGGTGAAAAGATTGCCCTTAGCAGACGTGTGGAGAACCATTGGCGGTAAGTAATCCATGTATACAAAAATATTTAATTCTAGGGTTAACAGAACAGTTCATTTAATGAAAAATGTTATACTTTCTTAAAAAGAAAAAATATATATTCATCACAACGCAGACCAATGAAATTTTTAAAATATGCCCGCCACGTCATATGTTATAATTTTTCACACAATCATTTTCCGAGAAAATGTTATTTGAAAGAAGAAAAAAAAACTCTTTAAAGGAGTAACTTAAAACTAACTTCCACATATTTTCTGCTTTCAGTTTGATTGGATGGGGTCAGATCTTTGGCGGCAAGACAATTACACCTGTTTTGGACAGTCAGCCGGCGAAGAAGTAGAACAAAGTAAGGATAAGATTGGTTATTTGCAGCAGCGACGGCAGAAGCAGCTGCATTTTTTCTATTAGGCCTTTTTGACCTGCTCTTCCTTCTTCTCCCGCCACCGTGTCCGTTAATCAAGCAAACTGAAACAAACATAAAACAACAGCTGCAACATACACATACCTACTTAATTTATTGAATTTTGTTTTTGAGTGTGTATATAAAAAAAACACAAAATCGCTTGCGAGTATTTTGCATCTATAGCAGAATCCGGCATTACAAAATCAACTAATAGGTTATACCCTACATATAAACAAAGGCAAATCGGATACATCGTAAAATTGTTTTTATGATTTAAATACAAAAGGAAAAAGAAAAAACAATTGTATTGCATTTTTACAATTAAAACCACAGAACAATGACTTTTTATTCCGGGACGGATGATATTCAAATTATATTTGTTTTAAAACCAGCCTAGAAAAGTAGGCAGGTGATACTGTTTATATTTTCAGTTTCAAACATGGGTATGCTAATACTAATTGTTAGCCAAGACAATTATATTTAAAACATGACCTCACACCAAGGTTTGAAGTACCCTTGCAGACCAATACCTTTGGGTATTTGGGGCTCGCAAAGAAACTATAGTTTTTGTAACTTACAACTCAGGAACTCTGCCACTGCAGAACAGCCTGAAAATGTATGTTTAGATACATTGTTAGCATGTCGCGGAATTTCAGAGGTCTGATTTCACATATTTTGACTTGTCTTATGCTTAGGATGCCGCAATTTTCCTAAATAATATTAGAAATGCAGAGAACTTTGTATATAGCCAGTTGGTAGCATATATAGCCATTTGCGGCGTTGTTACCTGTTAAAACTATTGTAATCATATCCAATAAAATTGAATTTCAGAATAATTATTATTCGTCCCTCGAAAGCATGGAGATGTGTTCTTCACAGCGTTGCAAACTTCTTGGAAAATTTAAAATATATACTAAGCAAAACACTGACTTATTTTTTATTTTAGACCAATTTATTTTCCACTTTTTAGTTTAATTATATTTAAATAGTTACAATACGATGCTTTTCAATAACACATTTATACTCGTAATATTTTGTTGTTTAAGCAATTATTCATACAAATCTCATTATCGTGTTTGAAACATGATGGGTGTCGGTGGAGACAACTCGACATCAATGATTTTGAATAATTTTTGAAACAAATTTAGTTTTTTTTGGTTTGATAAATTTGTTTAAACCATGGTACACTAGTTAATATTAATGGATTCTTTTTCTCTTGTAATTTTAAACTACTATTACTACCAAGTATTTTATTTGTTATTATTTAATATTTGGTTTCTTGAGACATCGTTTAATAGTAAATATATCTTATTGAATAAAAATTCGTACTTAGCCGTGATTTACATATGTTGTTTTGGTTTTAGATTTGCTGTTCATTGAATAGATGAAACTTAATTTTGATAAATGACGCACTAATAAATTTGTTTTGAAAAACTTTTGATTTCATTATTTAATACTATTGGGTAGCTTCTGTAATACTTCTATTTCCATTTTCTAATTAACCTCCCACTAGTTTTTATTGGGTTACACGATTGCGTTGTGGTCAGTACACGCTTTGAGCATTTAATAAATTAGTCTTCGTTGAACGTTGAACGATATCCAGAAATAAAACAACAAATTTTACAAATTACTCTTATCGCTATTTGAGCATCCGTTGAACACAATTCAGTTTTCAGGTCAGAGATCGATTACAACCAAAAGCAAAACCAAAACCTTTGCTCAGTTTTTGATTTTGAGTATAGGAAATTATACAGAGGGGAAACTATAAGAACTAAGGCTAAGGGAAATGATTATAATTTATTGTATAGTATGTATATTTTGGTTTATTTTTGGCTTTCGTCAAAGTTAAGCTTGCAAAACTCCTGGCTTAGTATTCGGGTTGTATTTGCCGACGACTAGATTTGTGAATTGAATAAAATTATACAATTATTTATCCCCACACGTTAGGAATTCGACTGTCTAATAAACGAAATTTATTCTCTAGCAAGTCCTTCGTTATCGATCAAGAAACCGTCCCATGTCTATATAACACTTTCCCAAACTTGGAAATATTTTCTTCTTACTTCTATATACTGGCATAGTTTCATTTTATATAGAACATACAATGGGATAATAAGAAAAAGAAATGAGCAATTTATATTTATAGCCTTGATCAGGGCATTTTAGTAAAGCGGTAATGGAATGGTAATGAGTGTTAATTTCAAATTCGCATACTATCTTCTAATGTATATGTCAATTGGTTTATCCTAGAGTTCTTAAGTGCGATATCTGTGCATCTTGAGAGTAAGCAGCAGGGGAATACCATGAATTTTGGTCAGCTTCCGTACTCATATATTTATAAACGGTTCAATTTCATGCATTCATTGATTAGATATTACATACACACACGCGCAATGACATTTAACGCTGGCAAAATGGCATATGGCAGTAGGATTTGACAATTTTATATATGCTAAATATTTAACAGTCCCGCTAATATATTCGTAATTCATTGATTATAATTGATTTCTTGTCGGTCCTAACTCCTCGCATCGTATAATACAGTTTCAATTACATACATACAGAGATATACATGTGCATAACAAACGCGCAGATTAAATGCCGTTGTTAGTTAAGTATCGTCATGGGTTTTATCTAACAATCAATAGGTTACTTCCTACACGTAATGACAATTTATTCATCTCGTTAAATACTTTTTAAATGCTTCTTATACCTAAAATTAATTGCAGCAACAATCAGTAAGGTATCCGGATTTGCTCTACTTAAGTTTGCTTTTGTGGAGGGGCAATAGGATTGGGTTTTAAGCCTGCGTTTTCTTTACGATGCTTTCCTGGCACCTTAAAGAAAATGGCTTAGATCTCATTCGTTCACATCTTCGTCCGACGAGCTGGCTGCGGGAATTGTCGCGAACTGCCACGGCTCCCGATTGTTGTTTTTGCTTGTAGAACTAAAGGAAAGATAACGTTGTTAACACTTAACTTGAAAACATTAATTTCACTCGCAATCTCTCATCACTCACCACTCTGTACTCACCCGTGCTTCTTGGCATTGCTGGGCAGGGTGTGTGAGGAGCGGTAGTAGCTGTCGTGAGTCTCTTCTTTGGTCTCCTCCAGCGACTTGCGCTGTAGCGTCATCGTCTCCTGGGGCGAGGCCGAGGAGGTGCCTCCTCCGCCACTGCTTCCCGACAGCATCTCCGCATCCAGGTAGTACTTGGCGCTCTGCGCTATTTTGCAGTTTTCGCACTCGCTCAGGTAGTCGTCGTCCAAACTGGTATCGTTAGGCAGGAAATGCTCCTTGGGATTCTGGCAGTTTTTCGAGGTGGTGCAGACGGGCAGCTGCAACTGTTTGCTGGGCGATCTTCCGCTGGAGCTGGCGCTGCTTTTGCTTGGATTCAGCGGGTAGGTGGGCATCTGGCAGTTGGCTACAGCCGGACCCGTGCCGGCTGCATTCTCCCGCTTGACGCGCAGTATCTTTGGCAGTGTGGTGCTCTTGGCGGGAGTTGACGATCCTTGACCTGTGGAGTTGTTATTCTCCACGGGCGGAATGCTGATAACCGATGGGACCTTGCTGACCACGCTGTTGATTGTGCTGTTCAGCGACACCTTGCCGCCAATGTGTTTAGGCAGTGTGTAGGTGACGTGGTTGGCAAGCGGGTAGAAGGTGCTCGAGTTGATCTTCCCGCTGACCAACTTCTCGCCAGCCGAACCAGCGGATGGACTCGCCGGCGGCAGCGTAAACGTGGGCGCCTGCTCCTTGTTCCGCTGGCCGCTGATCGCCTTGCTGCTCAATGTGTAAATGGTGGCCACGCTGCCGTTGTTGTTACCGCTGGTCGACAAAGGAGAGGATGACGAGGTGGTCGCCACTATAGTGGCGCTCTTTAAATTCGTTAGACTTTTGTAGAGTTTCGGTGGTAAGGTCGGATTGCTCTGATCTGGTTGCTGCTGCTGCTGCTGCGTTTGCTGGTTATAGAAATGTTGCTGCTGTTTCTGCGTCAAACTCAAGTAAGCATCAACCTGAAAGTTTGCCAAAAATTATCCCCGGATCTAAATAATCAATTTCAATTGAGGAATGAAACCACATATAACTAACTAGCAATAGGATATATATAGGATATTTCCATAACCCTTCCTTTAAATCGTATTCTAACCAGGTTATCAAGGATGCTAACTTTCCTATCACCGCAATTAAGCTGGTACAAATTTCATTCCCCTTTATGTCAAGCTCTCACAAAGGGATTACTTACATTTCGAACTCACCTTTCGATTCAAGTAGGCGCTGGAGAGCGAATCGCCGGCACTACTGGATGCACTGCGTCCACCGCTGGCGCTGCTGCTTACTCCACTCGTGCTTCTTGCCCTATCGGCGGAATTACTGGAAGACCGCTTCTGCACGCGTCCAAGAACAATCGGCGGCGCTGACACATCTTCTGGATGCTGCAGAGGCGGCGGCGGAATGATTGCCGAGACATTGACCCCCCCATTGGCCCCACCGTGCCCGTGGTGCGTCTCATCGCCCACCTGCTTGGAGATGGTGGCGATCTTCGCTTCGTGCCCACATCCACTGCGACGCAAAGTGGACGATGAGATAATCAGATCGTGGGCTTGCTGCTGCAAGTTCGTCGAGGACTTGGCTCGCTGTCCGTAGGCCAAGGTGGCGGCATGTCTGGTGTTTGGCGATAAAGAGCACGTGGACGTGGAGGTGCTGCTTGTCCCGGAAGTATTTGTGGCAAACAACTTTCCAGCTCCGCTTAAAAAGGCGTTAGCATTGGCCGTGCTGCCCATGTAGGACATCGGTACATGCTGGATGGGGCACTGGCACATCGGCTTTTTGCTGGCCTGCTTCTCATTTGTGGAGCCACTGGAGCTACTTGTCTTAGGCTTCACTTGAAGAGGATCAGCTACCGCAAAATATCGGGGTATAGTGCGATGATAGCGACGCGAGCTTGAAGGCGTCTTGTTGAGCAGCTGTTGCTGCTGCTGTTGGATCTGCTGGTTGTTTTTCATAATTCCAGCTAGAGGCATCTGAGTGGTCTGCGTCACCGAGTCCGCCGTGCTGCAGGCTGGTGGCGACGATATCGTTGCAATCTCCAGAGGCTGAAGCAACTCCATAGCTGGTGCCATTAGATGCTGCTGCTGCTGGGCGTGGGTGGGAGTGGCCATCAGTTCGTTACTCGATGCTGGCAGAGAATGGTAGCTGGCCGCACTAGCGCTGGCATTGATCTCCACATCGGCCACGGTCAGATACTGCTGCTGCTGATGCTGCTGACTCTGCTGGGGCAGCTGATGCAGTAGCTCCTGTGACCCCCGCGGTGTTGTCCTGCGACTTGAACTCGCTGCCGCCGTGGTCACGCTAGCGCTGATGTTCAGGTGGCAGTTCTTGTAGCTGCACTCGGCGTTCGACGGCGGTTTTGGTATGGCCTGCAGGCAAATAGAGCCGCTGGTGACGGGAGGCTGACCCAAATGCTGCTGCTGCTCTAAGCTGAGGTGCTGCTGCTGTTGCTGATGATGCTGCTGCTCGCTCTGCAGGCTATAGGGCGGTTGGTGATTTTCTCCGGTGGCTATGGTGGTCACCCCTCCACTATTAATGTTGATGTTGATCAGGTTGGTGGTGCTCTGCGTGTACTGGTTGGACTGTGGGTGCTGATGTGGGTGAGCATGTGCCACAAGCTGCTGACCGTAGGGCGTGTGGTGCTGTTGCGGCTGCGTGTGCAGCTGCAAAGTGTGCTGCTGCAGGTGCTGGATCTGTTGCTGCTGAACTTGGGCCTGAACCTGCGCTTGAGCCTGAGCCTGAGCCTGGGCTTGAGCATGGGCTTGAGCCTGGGCCTGTGCCTGGGCTTGAGCATGCGCCTGAGCTTGAGCCTGTTGTTGCTGGCTGACTGTGGCCACCGCTCGCTGGGAGCTGCTGGCTGGCAAGTTCACAGTGCACTGGGCACTCAAGGCCTCCGCCTGAGAAATAGCCACGGCCTCCTCGTAAGGTGGGGGAGCCTCACCGCGTGGGAAATGCGGCTTCCACAAAGGATAATGAGTGGCACCAGCAGCATAGGAGTAATCAATGGCACTCAAATTACCCTCCATGTAACCCATGTTTCCAGCAATATATCTAATGCGTAAGACAACAAGAAAAATAAACTAAAGGAGAAGGAAGGAATCACCAGTCAACTCACCCAATGCTGCCAACGATGCTGCGCTGATCTTCTGCATTCTGGCGATTCTCTCTGGCCCTCATTTTGCGCTGACGCAGACGATTCACCAGGAAGAACAGCAGCGATAGCGACAGAGTGGCCGTGATGCCACTGGCCACCAGTCAAATGCCAAAGTCCGTACTCCCATCGCTGAACTGGTCATCTAGGCAAATGACTTCGCAACAATTGTTGCCACTGCCTACCGTCTGGAAGGACTTGCACTTGGTGAAGGCTTCACAGAGCACCATCTTGCAGGCCTTGGGCAGCCCGCTGTCGCAAATACAGAGCCGGCAGGAGTCCGGCCCAGGCATGTAGTGCATGCCCGTCTCATACAGCTTCCCGTTGAAGTCCCGGCAATGACCGCCGGGAACTAGGCTCGAGCTTACCGCATTTCCATCTAAGAGAGAGAAGAAACCGGTTATTATATGTTTTGGCGGGCAAAATGTTTTTTTTTTCTTTTGCATATTTAATAACCTTTGACCTATGGCTAAAGCATAAATTTAAACTTTAGTTCATATTTTTTACAAAATTATATATTAGTCTACATATAGTTAGCTTATGCAGAAATTGTTTTAAGGAGCAGGAGTTTTTTATAGAATATATATTAATATAATATTCTCTTCTGTATTGTTAAAGGTCTTTCTTAAGTTGAACATCTGAAAATGGGTATTATTTTTTGACCAAAAGCTTCGATAGTCACAATCTATGAAGTGGGGAATATTGGCGTATCATACGGATTATTTTTTTTTTAAATCGGACCGCTCTTCTGCTCAGCTGTTGTAGAATCAATGGAGGCAACGTAGCTTATACAAAATTGTCTCAAGAAACCTAACCCAAGCTTTTAGAAGAGGACATTATTATTATTTTGTGTGCAAGGCAATCGAAAGCGTTCGTATTCAACACTATGAAGTATAAATGTTTATCCAACATCCGATTCACAAGTTTAGACTATCTATATATGATTCTAAATATTCTAAAGGCTTCATCCAGATGCAAAACAGTATTATAAAAGATACAATAAAATAGGGCCATTGATATAGTGTTAATAGTTCGTTTTCACAACAGCATTATTGGAATATACAGGGCAACATTTTTGAAGCTTTCGATATCGGTCTGGGACCAGAGTAACCAATCCCTGAAGGATCAATAAATTATTAGAGTCCGAGAATATATAATATTTTCCAACGGCAGTTAAATGAAGATAAGAACACATTTCATAAGTTAACATTTCATTGAATGCATTTGATACATAAATGTTCATCCATATGTATTTGGAACATGCTCCTATAAATGCATACTCGATGCTGACTGAGTTCTTTATTTTGGCATACTTGACCAACTTTCGCCTTGCTGATTTAACATTGCGCCACCAAAACCCGCACACTTATTCAAGCACATGCACTAGCAGCGACAAAGTGCAGCAGGTGCTGGAAGGCCCTTTCGAAAGAGAGAAAAGGGCGCGGAGAGAGCGAGAGGTCACAATATTTATCACCTGAAAGAACTTAAATGCAAACGCCTAACATTTCACCATCATTTAAATGCTAAACAGCAAAGTGAAATTCAAATTAAAAGCAAATATATATATGTACATGTGTGCAGCAAAGAAAGGAAGGGATGTATAATGAATGAGCAGAGGCTGGCGGGGAGGGCGGTGGTACAGTCCGAAGCGAATTTCTGGGCAGGAAACGCACGGGCGAAAATGGGAAACAGGCGTGCTTTACGTCCCCGCAAAAAAAGGCGAAGAAAAAATATCGCACGCAGGAAGAAAAGTGTTGCCTTTTATTTGGGGCTGTGCATGTGTGCGGTAAATACATACACAATACACACCCAAACAGGGGGCGGGTATACATACATGCAAAAAATAAACACCATACGCACTTACTTGCCAACAACCGCCCACAGTCCCCGCCCACGCAGACACACAGCACATGCATGTGTACTTATATACATACACACAGAAGCAAGAGCAAAGCGAATTTTTGCAGGCCACTTCCTTCGTACTGCCATTTCCATTTCCCCACCCAAAAAACCGTTATGCCCTCTTTTCGCAGGAGTTGCTACTGCTGCTGCTGCTGGATGGTTCTCTTTCTCTTCTTCTGCTTCTGAGAGAAAGAGCGAATATAAGTTGGTATTGGTTTAAGCTGCTCTGCTGTATTTGTGAATTGCTGTGTGTGTGCCCCGTGTCCCATAAATTGTGAACTCTGTGGCCATGGACCATATTTTCAATTATCAGAAGGCACAGCACATGGAAGCGAGCTATTGAAATTGATTTTGCCCGAAAAACCTTTGAGTCACTCTCATGAACTTAAAATTTCACGGCAATTACAGATTTTTACAAAAACCATTTTCGCTAGCAAGGATATTGGGGCTGAATTTGCATGTTTATGTATGTGTATCAAATTTTTCACACCAGTTTTTTGCACTGGCTCTTTACCTTTGGCATTTCCAATGAACGCTAGCAATGCCAAAAAATACATTTTGAACACTTTAATTAGCACTCAGCACTGCACAATTATTTAACACTTCCTATTTTGTCACAAAGCTTTTCTATCCAGGTATTTTCAACAGTTTTTTTGCGAACGTTCGAGCAATACCAAAAGGAAAAACAGTGTGGCCGTAGGATATCGCTGGAAAAGGAAACTGCTGCCTTAAGGAATATCGATAGCTTTCGGATGCAAAAATCGCATGCGAGTTTGTTCATGCTAAGACATACCGTTATCTGAAACCGTCTATGTGGCCTTTGTTTTGCTATTAGATTTTTAGTTGGACTGATTTCCGTGCAACTTTTGGAATCTTAAGACTATTCATTAACAATTAGGAACATTACAGTCGAGTTGGCCTACTGTTAAATACCCTGTACCACTTTAGTTATTAGCTAAATATATCAAGAATGAAGAAATAAACAAAAAATAACTACCGAGTCTAGGGATCGATCCAGGGCCCTCCAGGCTATGATCCGTTTGATTGTTTTGTTGTAAAGATGCCAGCAAAATAAACTCCATAAATTAAGAACTTTAGTTTGCTTCAGACATCCGTTGGATTTTATTGAGGCTTCAGGTTTGCGAATTTTAACTCCACAGCGTTCTTTCTTTAGTCTAATGGCTATAGCTAATCGGCTTGTCATTTTCAAGAATGTTCGTCCAGAACAACTGACTTAATATATAATACCCCTAATAAAAGTAAACAAAATTAGTTTCGAATATCTTTCCTTAATAAAAAATAAGTATTAATAAGAAATAATAATGTGTCGATTTAAGAATAGAATGAGATTCATTTTTTTTAAGCCGATTGATTTTCTTTGATACATCTCGAATTCTGCTGGTAGTTAAATTCAATTCACGCGAAATGCGTTCATTAATTTTGCAAAATGCATTTGGCATGCCACGACGCCACAGAAAAACACGGTCATGCCGAATTTAAAAGGCCACCTCACAACAACAAGTTAATGTCCGCCCAGAAAACACGCACACGGAATAATCTACGATTGCTGGACGGCTATTAAGTTGCATTTAAATTAAATGCGAGTAATTTGTAACTTTCATTTGCTGATCTGGCTCCGAATTAAGCAGTCACCACTCGCGGGAGGTCCCACTAGGACGATATGGACAACGCCACCGCTGCCCTGGGGGCAAGGGGTGCAGCATCTGTCAGGAATCACAGCACCTATGTAATTCCCGGAATGTACGACCTCTCCGTGGAGGACACCAACTGGGTGTTGACCTCCTCGTTCATAATATTCACCATGCAAACGGGCTTTGGGATGCTGGAGTCTGGATGTGTGAGCATCAAAAACGAGGTGAATATCATGATGAAGAACGTGATCGACATTGTGCTCGGTGGCTTCACTTACTGGCTATTCGGCTACGGTATGAGCTTTGGCCGGGGTCCACTCTCCAATCCCTTTATCGCCATCGGAGACTTTCTGTTGGATCCGCTGGTGGGCGATCCCCTTATGGGCCAGATCTTCGCTGCCTTCCTGTTCCAGCTTTCTTTCGCCACCACGGCCACAACAATTGTAAGCGGAGCCATGGCTGAACGGTGGGTTTTTAAAGAACTTTAGGTTAATTGTTGCATTGTAACTGCTTTAAATTGATTTAATGAGTGCCATAATATTTCAACTTTTTACAAAAAAGTTAAATATTTCATCAAGCTTGTTATTCTTTCATTTTCTACCCAACTTTGAAATATTTTAAGATTGGTTTAACTATCATAAAATGGTTAATTATGCTTTCATAGTTATGTGGTGTAATACATCTAGTATAGTTTAGAATATAACAACCCAAAACAGCATCTGTACAATGTTACAGCCTAGAAATAAACGACCAGTTGATGCTCATCAAAAATACACTTTTTAGGAAAACTAAAATTTTTAAAATCCACTTAAATCTCCCATTTGTTTCTATTTCCCAAAAATGGTTAAAAGTTTTATAATGACTATCGTTTCCAGCTGCAACTTCAAGGCATACTGTCTGTTCTCGTTCCTGAACACAGCTGTCTACTGCATACCAGCTGGGTGGGTGTGGGGCGAGCACGGATTCCTCAACAAAATGGGCGCTGTGGACATTGCAGGCAGTGGACCCGTGCACCTTATTGGTGGCGCTTCCGCCTTTGCCTCCGCCGCCATGTTGGGCCCCCGATTGGGTCGCTATTCGGAGGGCTACGACCCACTTCCTCTGGGCAATCCCGTAAATGCCTGTATGGGCCTGTTCGTACTTTGGTGGGGCTGGCTGGCCTTCAACTCCGGCAGCACCTATGGTGTGAGCGGAGCAAAGTGGCAATATGCGGCCAGAGCAGCCGTCATGACCATGATGGGATCTTTTGGCGGCGGATTTATTAGCTCAATGTAAAAAAATGTAAGAGATATATTTATGAAATTGTTTATAAATTCTTAACTCCATCAGCTACTCTTTCTGGCGCCATGGCGGCGGCATGGACATTATGGATCTCATCAACGGAGTTTTAGGATCTTTGGTGTCCATTACGGCTGGATGTTTCCTTTACCGCGCCTGGGAAGCTCTCGTAATAGGAGCCATCGGTTCGTTGTTCTGTGTTCTGGCCATGCCCCTGTTCGATCGCCTGGGTGTGGATGATCCCGTCGGAGCGAGTGCTGTGCACGGGGTATGTGGAATCTGGGGCGTAATAGCCGTGGGATTGTTTGCCGACAATCCCATTCCACTAGACACAACTGGGGGACGAAGTGGTTTGTTCAAAGGCGGTGGTTGGTACCTTCTGGGGATTCAAACTCTTTCAGCATTCTGTTTAGCCTGCTGGGGCATCTGTTCCACGTTTCTGCTGCTATTCGTGATTAATAAGATAATACCCATACGCATGGATCCCCACGAGGAGTTATTGGGTGCCGATCTCACCGAGCACAGAATTCGGCACTCCCAAATCGGTTTGTCGCGGGCCATCTCCGCTCTTGCTCCCATCAAGGTTGATCTAAAGAACATCGCCGGAATCCAGCCCATTGGCATCAATCCAGGTCACGAGCGAAGCATTGAACAATTGCGAGCAGCCGAGGACAAACTACAGCAATGGCAGTCCTACCTGGAGCAAGTGAGCGGACCAAAGAACAGCCACCTGAGGATGGATGCTGGTCAGTCTAATGCTGATATCACCCTGAAGGCCAGGACAACGGGGAACGTCTTTAGCCGCCGGCATCCTGCCCGGGACACCATCAGTGGAGGTCTATACAAACCTAACAACAGCGAGCTACCCATCCCGGGCAAGTTCGAAAAGGATCCCAACTTTGCTTGGGTGGATTGAATTTAATGATGGAATGGGGTGTTTCGAAATCTCTAGAGATTTTAACTAGCACCAAATGATGTATAATAAAAATAATATATCTTTTAGCAAATTTCGGAACTTAATTGGAACCGAAATCATTGTGGGGCTGCCCAAGTCCCATATATGTTGGTATCTGATTTATTGATGTGCAGGACTTTCCTGCTCTGCTTAGTAGAATCTGTAGATATCATTCAGGTTTTTATGGTGATATCCTAGGTCAAAATAAGAATAGTTTATTGCTTATGGTATGAAACCCCAAATTTTGTATTTTGTATTTTGTATTTGATGATTCATAAAATAAGTGACTTAGAGTTAACTCGATAAGGGATCCATATTGTTCCTCGCATTTCCCCATTTCGCTATTTTACACCCTGCAGAGGGTATTATATTTTTGACCAGAAGTTTGTAACGCAGTGAACTCTGGTGTTTTTCAAGACAATAAATTTATTCATGAAAAATATAGTTTTTATAGACATGAAGGCAGTTTTATAAAATGAAATCAAAAATCGTAAAACTATATCCTATATCTGCTATACAAACAGATCGAACGGTTTGAAGGCAACTGGTCTGCAAGCTACTCGTGGGTTCTAAGTTCCGGACCCCGAATAATAATTTTGGGTATATATATATATATAAGTATAAGTATATATATTATTTTAATAACTATATTAACCTATCCTCAAAGCCTTATAAAAATCGGACCTCTATATACAATAGCTGTCTTAGGAACGACGATCAAACGTTTTTAAGGCAACTGTTCTGCAAGGGTATTCTAAGCTTCGCGCTCCGAAGCTAGCGTTCATTTCTTGTTATACCCTTGCAGAGGGTATTATAATTTTGACCAGAAGTTTGCAACGCAGTGAAGGAGACATTTCCGACCCTATAAAGTATATATATTCTTGATCAGCATCACCAGCCGAGTCGAAATAGCCATGTCCGTCTGTCCGTCTGTCTGTCTGTCTGTCCGTCTGTCGGTTGCTATGTAAACTAGTCTCTCAGTTTTAAAGCTATCGGACTGAAACTTTGCACCAACCCTTCAATCTGTTGCAGGTAGTATATAAGTCGGAACGGCCGGAATCGGAACACTACATCACATAGCTGCCATAGGAACGATTGAGAAAAAGTGCAATAAATTCGCTATTTTTCAAGATAATTTATTTATTTTTTAGGAAACTTGTTTAAATGACTTATTTAACTTATCCTGAAAGTTTCATCAAAATCGGACCACTACATCCTATAGCTGCCATGGGAACGATGTGAGAAAATGGGTCAACGAGCATAACTCTGGTGTTTTTCAAGACAATTAATTTATTCTTGAGAAATACAGTTTTCATAGGACTTAATGCCGTGTTAGAAAATTAAAAACCAAAAATCGGATCACTATATCCTATAGCTGCCGTACAAACGATCAAACGGTTTGAAAGCAACTAGTCTGCAAGGGTATTCTAAGCTTCGGGTACCGAAGCTAGCCTTCCTTTCTTGTTTTTTTTTTTAACCCGTTAGGACCAATTGATTTAAATCCAGTTTTAAGACTATAAAACTGAATGAAGGGACTTGCGAGGTAATGCTAATACAAAATATATACATATATACACATATCGTAAAGTTCGAAACTGCAAAATATAAACATTTGCATTCTGCTAAAAAAAATTTAATATACCAAATAGAAAAAATAATTATAAACAATAAAGCAAAACTACATAAGAAAGCCAACTAATTTTTGGTTCATTTTAAATTAAATTAGGGGCCCTAATTTTCATAATTATTAAAAAAGTTCCTTTCCTCTGATGGATGATGGAAATAAAAATACTTTCAAGTAGCTTTTTTTTATCAATTTTATCAAATTGCTTATGTTGGAAACCTACTTTTTTGTCCAGCAATGTAGTTTTTGGACCACTTGCACCACAATCTTACCTTATCTACCACGCCTATCGCTTATCTGCAGCTTAATAGTACAAATGTCTGGGTCTGTATTAACATGCACATAGGTACATACTCGTATTTAGATTAGATAATTCTCCAACACAAATATTGACCGACATTAAAATGAGACATTTTCCAAACCATATAAAACACAAGAGAAATGCCAGAAACAATCTGGAACCCTCACCAAGTCACTTCTTTTATGATTCATCAAATGCAGATTTAACCGCTTATGACTACAATTTAATACCTAAGTTTGTGAGTAATTACTCTTTATTGGAATTAAAACCCCCTTAAAATAGCGAATTCTCGTCAAAAAATATGAAACACATGGCATATTGCAATTCTCAAATTTATTTATTGAATTCAAGTACAAGCAAATATTGTTTTGATGATCGATCGATGAAATAATATAATATATATTATTATGGAGCAGTGTGTTTGGTTTTGGTTTGAATATGATTTTATATGCATATAAATTATCCTCGAGAGCAGTTGTAGTTATCCCGACTGGAGTTGGTGTTATTCTTTTTTGATGTTTAGCGGGTTTCTAATTTAGAATCCAAGTGTGGTAATGTGTATTTTGTTGGAGAATTGGTACTATATGCTTCCGCTGCGGGAGTTAACGCTTTAGTCGACCTCCTCGATGGTGGGGCCAGCACCGCCGGCTCCGGCAGCGCCAGGAGCTCCGGCTCCAGGCGCTCCGGGCATACCACCGGGCATGCCTCCAGGAGCACCACCGGCGCTCTGGTACAGCTTGGTGATGATCGGGTTGCACACACCCTCCAGCTCCTTCTGGCGATGCTCGTACTCCTCCTTGTCAGCCAGTTGGTTGGCATCGAGCCACTTGATCGTCTCGTTGCACTTCTCCAGGATGGTGTTGCGGTCAGAGTCGGCAATCTTGGTCTTGAGGTTGTCCTCATCAAGGGTGGCCTTCATGTTGAAGCAGTACGACTCCAAGCCGTTCTTGGCGGCGATGGTCTCCTTCTGCTTCTCATCCTCGTTGCGGTACTTCTCGGCCTCGTTAACCATGCGCTCGATGTCCTCCTTGGACAGCCGACCCTTGTCGTTGGTGATGGTGATCTTGTTCTCCTTGTTGGTCGAACGCTCGAGAGCGGTGACGTTCAAGATACCGTTGGCATCAATGTCGAAGGTGACCTCGATCTGAGGGACTCCACGGGGTGCGGGCGGGATGCCCGACAGCTCGAACTTGCCCAGCAGGTTGTTGTCCTTGGTCATGGCGCGCTCTCCCTCGAACACCTGGATAAGCACACCGGGCTGGTTGTCCGAGTAGGTGGTGAAGGTCTGGGTCTGCTTGGTGGGGATTGTAGTGTTGCGCTTGATCAGCACGCTCATCACACCACCAGCGGTCTCGATACCCAGCGACAGTGGGGTGACATCGAGCAGCAGAAGATCCTGCACCTCCTGCGACTTGTCACCGTGCAGAATGGCGGCCTGGACGGCAGCACCATAAGCAACAGCCTCATCGGGGTTAATCGACTTGTTTAGCTCCTTGCCGTTGAACAGATCCTGCAGCAGGCGCTGCACCTTGGGAATACGGGTGGAGCCACCGACAAGCACGATGTCGTGGATAGCCGACTTGTCCAGCTTGGCGTCGCGAATAGCCTTCTCCACGGGGTCCATGGTGCTGCGGAACAGATCAGCGTTCAGCTCCTCGAAACGGGCACGGGTGATCGAGGTGTAGAAGTCGGTACCCTCGAACAGAGAATCAATCTCAATGCTGGCCTGGGTGGAGGACGAGAGGGTGCGCTTTGCGCGCTCGCAAGCGGTGCGCAGACGACGCAGGGCGCGCTTGTTGGTGGTGAGGTCCTTCTTGTGCTTGCGCTTGAACTCCTGCACGAAGTGGGTGACCAGACGGTTGTCGAAGTCCTCACCTCCCAGATGCGTGTCTCCGGCAGTGGACTTGACCTCGAAGATACCATCATCGATCGAAAGAATAGACACATCGAAGGTGCCGCCGCCCAGATCGAAAATGAGCACGTTACGCTCCCCAACAGCCTTCTTGTCCAGACCGTAAGCAATAGCAGCGGCAGTGGGCTCGTTGATGATACGCAGGACATTCAATCCGGCGATGGTACCAGCATCCTTGGTCGCCTGACGCTGCGAATCGTTAAAGTAGGCTGGCACGGTGATGACAGCATTGGTCACAGTCTTGCCCAGATAGGCCTCGGCGGTCTCCTTCATCTTGGTGAGCACCATCGAGGAGATCTCCTCGGGGAAGAAGGTCTTCTTCTCATCCTTGTAGGTGACCTCAATCTTGGGCTTGCCGTCTACGCTGACCACATCGAAGGGCCAGTGCTTCATGTCCGACTGCACAGCGGAGTCGTCGAACTTGCGACCAATGAGACGCTTGGCATCGAAGATCGTCTGGGTCGGGTTCATCGCCACCTGGTTCTTGGCGGCATCGCCGATAAGACGCTCCGTCTCGGTGAAGGCAACATAGGATGGTGTGGTACGATTACCCTGGTCGTTGGCAATGATCTCGACCTTGCCATGCTGGAACACGCCCACGCAGGAGTAGGTGGTGCCCAAATCAATACCAACAGCAGGAGCTTTAGACATCTGAAACGGGTCCGAATAGGTTTTTTAGTTTTTTTTCTCAATATTTTCTACGATTTTATGTAAATATATAGAAACGTGTTCGATTCAATTCAATGCGAATTGTACAAATATAAAACTGTTAACTGAAGCTTAAAAACCACCGATAACTATGACTACATTTTTTTAACCCTAACTACTGGCAATCAAAAACATAAGGGTTGCTATATTGTGTTCTAAAACAAGGTAAAATATTCCATTTATTTCCTATATATTTTCTTTTACATATTTCGCCTTTTACAGCAAACATTTCGTATGGCATGCCTTCTACGCCGGATTTATGGAACTGGTTGTTGAAAATGGCGAATCACGAGAAATGACTAATGCCGGTTAGAGTCGAAAACGGCAAGATCAATGCCGGTGAGCTGTAACAATGGCGGTCGATCGGCAGCTGCCAACACTTCTGAGAACGCGCAAAAAAAAAAAAAATTACGAAGAAAAGAAACCGCATGGACAAAGACGAAAATTCTGGAAAACGAAATAAGCAAACACGCACACATACACACATGAAAGCACGCTGCCAGGTCAATTTGGAGGGTGGTTAGTGATACGCGAAGGAAAGAGACAACCATTGTGACGAGGACGCGTAAGTGGCACGTTTTGTGTGTATTGGTTTTACCCGCTCACAACCACACACGTGTTTGTGCCTTGGATGTTGGTTGGCAACGCGTGTTTTCTTTCTAAATATATAATTGTATCCCACATAACATTTAAATTTATGGATATGAAGACTATTTCTAGACCATCCGTTTTTATTAGAATGTACTGACTCATCTATCCGGGTGGGAATTAGGCACGTTTCTAGCATTCTATAAGGGTATGATTAAGAGTATGCATGAGCTTCTGTGTGTTTGTGTGTGTGAGCGGTGAGGAAGCCGCACATTTTTTTCTCTGGAATATTCCAAATTGAGGGCATTGACAATTTAAATAAATTACAATTCATAATTGATGGATACACAGTTATTCTAAAATAACGTACAAATGTAATAACGAATTCGATGACGCAAGTTTGTTCAACTGCACACACATCTAAAGAGGCAGATGTGCAAGGTACGAGTGTGAGTAGGTAGCGGCACATTTTCCAGTGGAATATTCCAGGCCAGCGCAATCACGTTTTTTTCACGAATTTTCCTTTCGTTCATAATCATTTATTTAATTATTTTTTATAATTGGAGTGAAAACATTTGTTTAAAAAAAAAAAAAAAACGCGTGAGCATGTCAGCGTTACTCATCAGGGTTCGAAGGTTCGAGAAGATTCTCGAACTATACAAGTATTGATTAAATAGCAAACACACTTGGATCAATACGCCGCAAGCACGTGTTTATATTCTTATATTTTTATTTTCTTAAAATCACTTATTACACCAAAAGAATAACAGTAAATATAAGCTTACCTTGTGTGTTGTTTAGTTAGAACGTACTAAAATATAATCGTTTATTGCTACTTCACTTGTCCTACTTTAATCTTCTGTCGAGTAGATACTCAGACGTTCGATCAAACCACTTTTTGCAAATAATCGGAAAATGACAGCAATGTTTCGCTTTATATAGTAGAGCATTTGTGCCATCGGTAACCAGGGATGCACAATAAACATCGATGTATCGAAAACATTATAAAAACTCATCACTGTTTTGAGGGATAACATTTGTGTATTCGATTCTGTTAAATTTTGTTTGTTTGGTGTTTTCGGTATTAGTTAACGGTATTAGCGATTTGGAGTTATGGTCCGACGTTTACTTGTTTAAAAACATTATATCGTTCACGAAACGTTTTGTTTCGTTGAAACATCACATTTTTCATAGTTTTCATTTCCAATTATTGACGTTAAAATAATTAACTGCTGGCAGCTGTTCGCTATTATCTTTTTCCGACAATGTTAACCGTTTTGGCGAGTGCAGGCAATATAATACCCGCTATTTAAATCTAACCGCATTAAAGGGCAGAAATACTAGGCGTTGATGAGAGCGAGAGAAAAATCCATCGATGGATTTGATAGCTTGGTTAGAACTTATCGATAAAATATAAAAAAATTCAAGTACACATTTTAAGAAAATAATTTAATTATTATCAAACTAAAATTATAGAACAAATGATTGAAATCTTAAGAAAACCATTATTTATAGACAAATAAAGCAAGAAGCCGTAAACAAAATAATCTAATCCAAAATTGACCAAACTTTCTAAACACAGTATGACCAGATTTTTATTTTTGTGGTTTTTAGAAATATCATGTATATTTTGGCGCTCTATCTACGGCTACACTAAGTACAATTTAATAAATAAGTTTACTAAAGTTGTTTTTATTGACCCAAATAGAGGAAATGTAAATCAAAATGAGTGGGCTGGTTAACGACATTCAGCGCATCATCTCTGAAACTCGATCGGAAAAACCCTCTAGCCGTAATAAGGCCATTGAGCAATTGGACGAAAAGCTGTCCAACTGCCGGGAGGACCTGAACGCTCTGCTGCAGGGTAAAAGATGCGATTTAACGTGGACAGCAGTCTTTGAAGCATCCAAAGATGCTCTATTTAAGGTATTCGCCATCCCAGTTTCAAATCGAAGATTAGTAACAACCGATTTTGGCTATCCAACAGCACGCTGGGAGCTTACATGATGCCAACGAAAAGTCCTTCAAGACATTGGCGGGAAAAAGCTATTTGTTCAGCAATGTACTGGAAAAGATATCAAAATTCAATTTGGAGGGTAAGCATAAACCGTTTGCTACAGTCTCCTGTATGATTTTGTATGTGTTTCAGCCGGTTTGGAAACTTCTGGAAAAGGACACTTTTTGGCCAAGACGAACATTTTCAATGCCTTCGAGGAAGGCATAAAGATGCGTGCAGTGGTGAAGTTCTTTGGCGATTGCATTCTCAGCCTGCTGGATAGGGGCATCTACTCATCCTCAAGTTATGTGAGGGAGCTGAAAATCAACGAGTTCAGCCGTAAGGTTTTGCTCCCCATAAAATCAAATTAAAAGCAAACACTTACCATATGCTTTTATAGGCATCCTTTCGTACCTGTTTGAGGTAAATGTGGACAACGACGATTTCCTGCGCACTAGAATATTGAAGTGCATCACCAAGACAGTCAGTCTGGCCAAGGATCGGGTGCAGCTACATGCTGATTTAGTGGAATATCTGCCCGAGCTGATAAATTTTGCTTTGGTGGCAAATGCACCTAGGAAAACGGAAATTGTTCGTCTCTATTTGCTGTTCGCATTGGAGGTGGGTCAGAGATATCAACGACTTCTGGTTAATTAAACCTTTACATTTTTCAGCTTTCGGAGAGCTATCATCACCAGTTGTGCATTAACATGCAGGTGATTCTGCCCAAGCTGTGTGAGTTCTACGATGAGGACATTTACCGCGACGACACTAGAAACATATTTTTCCAAGTCGTTGAAAAGTCGTTGAATTCAATGTATCCCGCTCTGGACAAGTGCGATTTTAACACGTTTGGTGTTCCAATTCATGAAAAGTGGCCGCAAACCCTGCTGCGGCTAAAAACCCTCGTAGTCGTGGAAATCCGCAAGAATTCTTTGGCGCGCTTTAAAAATTCACAACTGAACAACGACAAGTTCTCAGAGCCCTTCATCAAGATGTCTGCTATGGTTATGTACATTGTAAGTTACACCTTTATCTTTACTTTGATGGGCGTTTGTGGTAGCTTAAATAAATTATCTAATTGAACTTTCAGGTAATGTGGAATTCGGAGGTAAGAAAAAATGTTGAAAATGGAGAAGATGATGCGCCTAAGAAAGTGCCAAAGCCTTCGGATAAAATGGAAGTCATGTTTGACTTAATCGACAAAAAGGAGAATACATTTAACGACGTTTGGCTTGCAATTTTTGCTGAATTGCTACAGCTGAGCGACGTGATCCTGAACATGGCCAATTACCAGCAGACTCTGACGACCCTGTCGGATATCCTGCAAATTTACGGCAATTCCAGAAACCTTAAAAGCCTCCGCTTGTGCCTGGGTGTTTTGCTGAATAAAGAACAGAGACTTATAAAGTCGAAATCAATGGAGGGGAACTTCCTGACCAAGTTATGGAGTCAGATGGGTAACCACTTGATATCGGAGACCACCACTAACAGTGATGAGATTCGAGAAAAGCAGTTGGTGCTACAGTTACTGATCAGACACCACAAAGTGAGTCAGAAAATGGTCACCACATTGCTGCACAACATCATCTCCAACGAGATGTTGAAGCGCAACGAATGCTTCGCTACCATCCGCGAGATTTACATCCATGCAGACGAGTGCGGCCAGGACAAGACCTCCGCGGATCTGCAACTCGTCATAGCGTGGGCCTACGGCAACGGTGAGCGTAACAGTGCCACCCAGCTGATACATAACATAGCTAGCTTAGATGCCCAGCTGCATGCGGACACATTCGCCATAAGCATCATAAACTTTTTGGATGAGCAGCAACATCAAGAGCTCTGCCGATCAGAGAGGTTAAATGTTTCCACCAATCATAACATTCTGGCTTACAAGTATAATAAGCAACTAATTTGCCTAACCAAAGATTTTATGGAGCCCTTTGCATTGCACACCCAGCTAAAAAGTGAAACCAAGAACTGTTTGTACCAAACCAACTATGAGTGTCTAATGCGATGCCTCAACTTACAGAGCGCCAACGATAACGAACCGATTTCCATAATAAAAAATCTAAACAGTCTGCACAGATTGGCATCCACCATGGAGAGACTATTGTTTTACAAGGTTTTTGATTCGGAAAACTTTGGTAACTGCCCTCTAATGAAGAGAATAGGTTTATTTCTTAGCCATATTGAGGTGAGTCTTCCATTGAGTTTATTCAAAATTTGTATAATTGCAATATACAAAATATCTTTGCCAGCCTTTTAACAATTTAATCTTAAATTAGTTTTTCAATTAATCACTGTTTTAAATCATTTGTAAATAAACTTTAAATTTTCAAGCGGCCATCATTTATAAATTTCCTGATTTAGTTCCAGTATAAGGGCAACTGCTCGGAGATGCTGGATGAAAGCGATTTGCGCGAGATTTTGCGTCTACAAATCTCTGTGCTGGAGGTTTTCAGATCGAACTCGATTTTAATCAGTTATTTGGAGAGGCAACCTATAGAAATGCTTGTGGAATTCGTTGGAGCAGCCCTAAAAATGCATAGTAAAGTCGCATGGTTTTGTTTTTTTTTAAATTGAGCTGAACGAAAATATTTATGTTAAGGCATGCGCAGGGAACAAGCTGATAATGCGGATAATGGGACGATCACATTCCAGTGCCTTAATATTTTAGCTGGCCTGAGCGTCTGCAGCTCACATCGGGATGAAGCTTTCGAGCACATAGCAAAGGTCACTATGCGATGGCAGCCCCAAGATGTGCTTATTGTGACCAAGGTATGAGTTATATCTTAAGCACATTAAATGTATTGACTCGTATATCGTCTAGATATTGTGCAGCTGCGATTACATTTCAGATGCTTGTAGCACTTGGATGGTGAACAAACTTAAACCCGTTTTTCAGCATCATTATCTTGATTTAAATATTATCGATAAAGTGATTGAACATATGCCTAGTAAGCAAAGCTTTTTATATTTTCGGAATGCTACTTTTATCCTTATTCCCATCCAGAAATTTTTCAGTTTGTGAGCAAAATGGAGAATTATTTGGATGACATGCTGATGGCACTTAACTCTCTGCTAAGGTTTGCCTGGAAGAAGTCCTACACATCTTATTTGACTGCAAAAATTGTGCGCTGCGTGGGATTAGTTGCCCGCCATTGTCCAGACATCTACCTCCAATCGAACTTTACTGTGATATGCAAATCCACTGCGAAATTCATCACTATGCCCACTTTGGAAGTGCGCTTTGCAACGGTTTTCAGCTACACCATTTTGCTGAACACTACTTGTGTTACAAGTGATATTATAGGACATTCGCAGACCCACTGGGAGTTCTGCAAAGATCTATACGAAAGCATCGACTTCAAGAAGCTAACGGTAAGTATGGGATAGATTTTGCCAATGGCATTTTTTTTTTTACCTTGCGGAGTGTATTATAAATTTGGAAAAGGTATAAAGGGAAATAATCATGATAATTATTTATTTTTACGACCTCCATTTTTATTATGACAACAAGATCCTAAGACTTAAATAAAAACGATTGAAAAATGGCGTACAGGAAAAAAAAGAGCCGATCAGGATATTATATTCAAATTGATTTAAAAGTTCCTTTGAAACTATTTCTAACGAGTCTTTAAAACTAATTTTTTCTTCAACTTACCCCATTTTTTGTTGTATTCATTGCTGAATATTTATCTTGTATTTTTGTGTTATTTATTATCGATGTTTATTGTTGTTATATATTATTATATATTTCTGTTATATATAGGTTCTTTTATCATTATATATTTCTGGTCATCACTTTCCCTTACTTTTTCGGGTTGTATTGTATTTACATTGATTTTCGAATTTTCAGCGCAGATATTCAGTGCAGAAATTTGGTGTAGCCCTAAGCTAGATTTATTCGGTGTTTTTCTCTAGCTCTCGCCGCGATATCCTATGGAGAGAAATGGATTTATATTTCCCCCTCGCTCCCATCGCAAATATAATGCGAGGAGAAATTGAGAAGCACAAAGCTTGGTTTGTTCTGTATGTTTTTCTCTTGCTTTTGAACATTGTTTGAAAGATGTCTCTTCTCTCTCTCTCTGAATTATACTGCCATTTTGATACTTTATGGAAAGAAATTGTGAGCTAAAATGGATTACTTTCTCATGTCATATTATGCTACTCTTCGTTCAATCGATCAAACACATTTAGATTCAAAATTATTAATATTCTATTCTAAACAAAAGTTGTTAGACCCTGTACCCAAAGGGTAAAGGGTATATTAAGTTTGTGCAAATGTATGTAACAGGCAGAAGGAGGCGTGGCAGACCCCACAAAGTATATATATCCTTGATCAGCATGACGAGCTGAGTCGATATAGCCGTGTCCGTCTGTCCGTCCGTCCGTCCGTCCGTCCGTCTGTCCGTCTGGGTAAACGAACGGATCTCAGAAACTGTAAGAGCTAGAACCTTATTAACAGTGCTGATTCTAGTATTTATTACGCAGATGAAGTCTATTTTTTTTCAGGTGCCACGCCCACCTCCCCCAATTCGCAATTTGTATTTTTATTTTTGCACTGCCCTGCACTGCACAATTTTCAAGCTAAATTTTTTTTAAAAATACACATGCAATTGGAGCATAGATTTATACCGATCCTGAAAATTTCATCAAGATTGGTTAATTAGAAAGCGCACAATAAATACCTAAAGTTTACAGGCGCTAACCACAAATAATCTGCTTATTTGCTCAAACAAACGGTAAATCGCTTGCGTTCGGTGGTTGATTTTTCTCGGAAGTGCCGCTGCAGCTGCGCTGCCACTACCTTCATATACATATGTAAGAATGTGCGTCTTCAATATATTTATACTGTATTAGCTGCCGCTTCAAAAAGTTTGGGTGTGTCGAATGGTTACGACGTTCGACTTAAAACGCCAAGATCTTGGGTTCGAGTCCCAGACCGGACTCGGTTTGAATATATATTTTTTTTGTTTTGATTTATTTTGCCTATAACCAAATTTGTACAGGGTCTGTAACAGTCGGGAAACTCGACTGTAACGTTCTTACTTGTTTTTTTTTCGCAATAATATCAAAGTTAAACATTGTAAAGGGTCTTTTCAGGATCGGTAGAAATTAATGTTCCAATTGCGGGTGGAGCAAGACTCTAGCTTTCGCAGCGGGATGCAAAAGTAAAAACACAAATTGTTATATTAATAACATAGACCCGACCTTGTTGAATGACCCTTTATAAATAATCTAGACTAGCTTTTGTTTATGAAACTATGAAAATCGGACTAAGCATTTAAATAAATTTAAATAACTAGTATAGTGAGCACATTATAAGATTGGGCTCCCGAATATAGCCTTATTTCTTATTATCACCTTGCAGAGGGTATTATAATTTTGACCAGAAGTTTGTAACGCAGTGAAGGAGATGTCTCCG
Source organism: Drosophila setifemur (assembly GCA_021224005.1). Lineage (NCBI taxonomy): Eukaryota > Metazoa > Arthropoda > Insecta > Diptera > Drosophilidae > Drosophila > Drosophila setifemur. The sequence continues at coordinate 1,578,692 of JAJJHY010010948.1, read as the reverse complement.
ACTCTATTAAAGTATATATATTCTTGATCCGTATCACCAGCCGAATGAATCTAACCATGTCCGTCTGTTTGTCGGTTGCTATGCATATTAGTTTCTCAGTTTTAAAGCTATCGGACTGAAACTTTGCACCAACCCTTCTTTCTGTTGCAGGTAGTATATATGTTGGTATCGGAACACTATACACATAGCCGCCATAGGAACGATTGGAAAAAAGTGCCATAAGATCGCCAAAATATAGTTTTCATAGACATTAAAAACGTTTAATAAAATTAAAAACCAAAAATCGGATCACTATATCCTATAGCCGCCTTATAAAAGATCGAACGGTTTAAAGACAAGCTTCGGGCCCCGAAGCTAGCCTTCCTTTCTTGCTTTTATACCCTTGCAGAGGGTGTTATAATTTTGACCAGAAGTTTGCAACGCGGTGAAGGAGACATCTCCGACCCCATAAAGTACATATAATCTGGATCAGCATCACCAGCCGAGTCGATCTAGCCATGTCCGTCTGTCCGCCTGTCTGTTTCTACGCAAACTAGTCTCTCAGTATTAAAGCTATCGGGCTGAAATTTTCTGTTGCAAGAAAAAATTTAAGTCCGAACGGCTAGAATCAGAACTCTTCATTACATAGCTGCCATAACAACGATTGGGAAAAAAAGTCGTAAATTCGACATTTTTAAAGACAATTGATTTTTTATAAATCACTTTTAATTAACTATGTTAACCTACCAGGAAGTCGTAACGAAATCTTACTATTATATTCTATAGCTACCATAGGAATGATGGCAGAAAATGGGTCATTGACCATAACTCTGATGTTTATTAATAATATTAATTCTTTCTTGGACAATATACTTTATACACTTTAAAGCCAATTTGAAAATTGAAAAATTGAAAAACCAAACATCGGACCAATATATCCTATAGCTGTTATACAAACTATCGAACGGTTAAAAGGTATCTGGTCTGCAAGGTATTCTAAACTTCGGCCCTCGAAGCTAGCCTTTCTTGTTTTCCGTATTTTAATAGTACAATGACGAGGATGCCAAACAGAATAGCAATGCAATAATTATGCAAATGCTGATCGCCTTCGTTGCTCGCAGCTCGTTTCACCAGGGTGCTGCCCTGACGGAGCTGTTGTTTCATTGTGCCCTGCGCAGGCTAAGCGAAAGTAAGTTTCTTTATTGGATTACATTTGCGGTGCTGTAACATATTTCCTCCAGTTGATTTTATTTTCCTTCAAAATATTGAACCATGCCTTGGACAATCTATGCGCGAACTTATCTTGCCCTATGCTGATGAATTGCTGCACAAGTGGAGCTCCCAGCGATGGCCTATATCCAAGTAAGAGGATTTAACTAATCAGAAGGCAATCTTGTTCTAAAAATAAATAAAATACATATTAAACACTGTCTTTCTCTTCTTATTATTTTTTTTTCCATTATGTCTTAAATGGTTTGATTTATAAATTGTGATATATTACTTTATTTTTATCTTCATTGTTTACTCCTCCAGATTCCCTTATTTTCTGTGCTATGAAACCAAAGACGCATTTCGAAGAGGCCATATTTGTAGCATTATGGCTTATACTTTACTATATGGCAAACCAGAGGATATGCAGCGCTTAAGCAATTCTATCAGCGCAGAGGTAAGACTTTATAAATTTAGCTATCTAGCTTGCAACCAAATAATTTTTTACAATAGGTGGCTCTCCCCAAAATAGCTTCATTTTTGCTCCCCAAGAACAGCTTCTGCTGCGAAAGCGAAAGCATGGATTTTAAGGATCATCATCAGCAGCTGGAGGAGAACCTGAGATGCTCCCAACTAAACGGTAACGATATAGATCTCAATAAGGAAACCGTCTGCTGTGCGATTAGCTTACTTCACGATCCACCGGAAATGAAAAAGATGTTGGGCTCCTCTGTGCCCGTCAGCAGAATAAGCCACTGGTATAACCTAACCGTTGAATCGCTTTTTAAGTGTCTCAGCTGGCATATAGTAAGAGTCGGCCAAGTGTTGTCTTTATTCCATTTTACTAATTTCGATCCTCTTAGGATCCTCACACCGATTCTTCAAGTGATATTCGCATACAGTCCATGTCCTTGCTTCAAATTAAACATCCACGTATATTAATTGAAGTGTTTGGCCGGTTAAAAACCAATTGCTTCACAGCTATCTTTAATAGCCAGGTGTGGCACGAATTTTTCCTTTATTGCACCTTTGCCGATGCAATTTATGATGCTGCTTTAGCTTTGAATGGAGCGAAAAGACTCGGACAAGGTTCCTACTTCGTTCAAGATATTTGGTTTTTTGTCGTTGGGTTTTTGCAGCACAGTGAGTTTGAAAAATTGATAAATAAATGATCTTAGCTTCATTAAAGTCTTTTCAGCTAAGTCTGCCCAAATCCAAATGTCTGTCGTTTCCTTTATGGAAATCTTGGTCAAAAAGCCTTCCTTTTGTTTTGAAGAATTTACCACTCTCATGGAAAATATTGCTAAACTCCTAATCAGTTTTCAACAGCAAAGTGATTATACAGAAATCAAGAAAAAGAATATGGAAATTATAAAACATATTCTGAATTCCCAAAAACCTAAGATCAATATGCATACATTTTTTGAGGAAGCCACGGATTGCGATTTTCTTCAACTTCTGCGAGAAGAATATAATTGCAGTTTGACCAAAAGAAGTAAGACGAATATAACCACTTATCTGCGCACGTTTTTAAAGAGACCATCCGCGGAGCGTTTGCTTGAATTAAGGGATTATGTATGCTTGATAACTAATTGGCGAAAATGGTCATAAAAAATAATGTTTCATTTGTTTTAAGATTGCCGAGCACAAAGACAAACTACAGGCTAATGAAAAGCTATTATTTGAAGTTATTAATCGATTGATTCAAATGGCAAGAGATACCCAAAGTAAAGAGAACTGCATGGATGCTTTGAAGTGCCTAGCTCAAATTGGACCGCTGAAACTTTCAAATAGCTCTTACTATTTTCAAACGGACTTTGATTCGTTCGAGGAGGTTCGATTGTCACCTTAAGTCCATACAATTTTTAATTTTAATTGTTTAACACAGTCAACCCTAGAGCCTATGGAGAAATTTCTGAGTGTGGTCTGTGAGGCCTTGGAGAAATGTATATTCCGATTTGATCCTAAAACCCAGGAAGCTCTTGTCTGTGTTGCTTTTCATGTGGTGAATAGCAAGTCTGGAAGGAAAATACGTAGTAGGCCAAATTTAAATTAAGACCAATATACAAAGCAAATTAATTTTAACCATTATTTTCAGACAACTTTAAGAGTTTACAAATATTTGAAGTTAAGTCGCCGGAATCGAGTTTTCTGAATACATACAAACAGATTCCTCGAATTGATTGGTTAGCCGCTTTAAAGGCTACCAGAAATTTGCACTATGAGACCTGGATGAGTACCTTTGTCTCTTTGGTGTTTAAAGATTGTGGTTGGTCTGATTTTGATATTCTGGCTAGCAAGTCTTTTTTCTTTGCTAAGTCCTGTTTGCAGCCGTTTATAAAGTTACTGCTGGCCAACGACCAGCAGCATTTGGGGAGCCTGTGTCAAATGTTGGACTTCTTCTTCGAAAATTTTGCCAACTCGGACTCTTCAAGATCTCAAGAAATCTTTTACAATAAACAAGCAATCAAGGGGTTCTTGAACATTTGTGAGTCCATCCGAACGGTTAATAATTGGTAAGATTAAAAAAAAATCCATGTCATGCCCAAATACATTAATTTGTTTCATTATATTACCTTCCACAGGAGCATTCCCGTCAATCTAAGTAATGTGATTAAGGCCAGTAATCACTGTCAGGCGTATTTCTTGAGCATCATGTATCTAGAGCTGTGGGCGAACTCCGACATCTCATCTGATAAAGCTAAATTTCTTAACAACGATTTCTTCCAAGACTCTGCTAAACAAGTGGGATATATAAAATTAAATTTTTATTTTCTGCACATCAAAAATGAATCTTTACAGGCATATGAGTCCATTGGGTGTCTGGATGCGATTCCAGGCTTCGTTAATCCAATGCGCTCTCGCGTGGATTTCCTTGCTCGGAATAACAATTTGTCCACCATTTTACTGGAGTCCGATCATCTCGATCGGGCAAGTGAAAAAGTCTGTGTGGACATTATGAAGGGAAATGGGTTGTGGGCATTTGCTAAGCTGCAGCAGCACCATAACTTAGAGCCCGACTACGAGATTTTTTGGCGTCTAGGGCAGTGGGACTCTCTAACCGATCCTCAACCAATGAAGGCAAGGACAAAGCTTAACCTGGAACAGGAGTTCAAACGTCACCACTTCGTTGCGCTTAGGAGTATTGGACAGCGAGAGGAAGAGAACAGTCTATCGGCCATCGACATTGCCTATCGATTCGTAGGCGACATTATACAGGAGATAAGCGTGGAGTGTCTCCAAAGTGTGTACAAGTACGTGACCTGGCTGTGCTCCCTCCAACAGGCAGAGGACTTTTGTCAGGTATAGCTTTCTATTATTTATTTAAATGGCAATAGATGCTCTTGTTATTTCCACGAAGATCATGTTTATTAATTTTTTTCAATCTGTAGTCTGTGTAGCGAACCGTTAATGATAAATATTGAGTTTGTATATACATATATTTATTTAAAAATTAGTTTTCCTGTCTTTTTTGTAAAGAGATGCGAATGAATTTAGAGTGACGCGTATACAATGTTAGGCTCTTTATATTTTTTGGTCGGCTCCATATTGTTATGTTAGTGACGATCGTTGAACAATTATATTATCGTAAACGACTCGGAGTAAACTTGCTCCTCCTGTTTCAGGTCCAATTTGGCACCCAACAAAATCCTGCAAAGATGACCCAGCTGTTTAACAAATGGCAAACGGAACTGGAACTCACGTACGGAAACTTTGCCTGCAAGGAGTACGCTATCGCGCATCAAATAGCTCTGTTCAAGTTGGCGGGAACCAGAGCAAGTCGTCGCCTGCAGGAGTTCTACAAAGAAGACCCCATAGACACATATCTGCTGCAAGGAATAAAGGAGTGCAAAAGCGCTGGCAAGCTAAACCTGGCCGCCAAATACATCGGGATGCTAAGGGAACTGCCTAACAGCAAAGTTTCTACCAAGGTATGAACTGGACCAATTAAATGCTAAATAATGGAATTTATAATTAAACGTCTTGTTGATTTATTTCCTAGATAAGCGTTTTGCTCGAGGATGCCGAGGTAAATGTCAAAATGGGCCATCACCAGATAGCTAAGGCTATCCTGGAGCACGTGACCACAAACGAAGAGTTTGTTTACTGTCTGCAGCGAGTTCCGGCACTTCGTATGAAGGGCGAATTCCTAATGGACTGTAACGCTGAGAGCCTTAGCTCTGTGCAGCACCACAATTTTAACGCGTCGCTTAAGCTAATCGACGATTTTGTGCTGCACCGCGAGACGCTGAGCGCGAAGTATTCGCACATCTTCCAGTGGCAGCAACTCGACGCCTTCGCCAATCAGCAACGGACAGCCGCGTATGCGTCTATGGCCAAGTATGCGGATCGGGAGTACCAGCAGTTGCATGAATACCGTCACTCGCAGGATTATCAGACGCTGCTTGACATAATAGAGCAGAATCGACAGACGGCAGAAAAGGTGACTCATCGCGAGACGCAGGATCGACGGGTGATGGGGATGCAAATGAAGCGCTATGCTAGTCTGGACGAACGCCGACTAGAGCATGTCGAAGAAAAGCTCACCCAGCTCCTCTGTTCGGCGGTGAGCAATCACATAGCCTACTGCCGTCTGGATAGCGGCTTCTCCAGTGCCGCCATCTACCGCATCATCTCACTGTGGTTCACCAATGCCTCTAATGAGCAATTGCATCAGTGCATCAAAGTAGATCTTCCCACGGTGGCTAGCTACAAGTTTATATGTGCTGCAAACCAACTAACCGGGCGGCTGAATTCCAAGAACGCCAACTTACTGAAGGTTCTGAAGGATCTGCTCGTACGCTGCGGTCAGGATCATCCGCACCACACCTTCTACCAGCTGTTTCCGTTGGTCTATGCCCATCTGGATGGTGAGCACAGCAACACGGAGCGGGCGGACGTCGCACACAGAATCATAGCCAAGATCTGTGAAAATAATCCCGAGGCAGCAAAGTGCAGCAAGCAGCTAAAGACATTATTGCCTGGTAAGAGGATTGTATCTTCGGCAGGATTGACTTCTAGAATTCCATCTTGCAGACCTTATAACCTTTGCCAATGAGGGCAAGACGGAGAACAACAGTCCGGTTTCTGATTCAGCACGCCTAAAGCAATTTGAAAAAGTGGAACGCCACCGGAATCTGGATGCCGTGCAGTGTCTCACCCTCGAGTTGCCCATTATGCCCAGCAAGGTGTACAAAATAACAAGTATGTTTTTGTAGCCTAAATTTTAATTTATTTAATTTCCAAATCCAACCCTTAGGCGTTTGCAAGTGGAGGAACGAAATCACGCAATGCGGTGGCCTGAATGCGCCCGTCAAGGTACTGTGCATGTGCTCCGATGGCCAGACGCGGGCGCAGCTGATCAAGGGCAAGGACGATCTGAGGCAAGACGCTGTGATGCAGCAAGTCTTTGGTATTGTCAACCAATTGCTCAACCAGGATTCGGAGTTCATCGAGCACAAGCTTCAGCTGCGCACTTACAAAGTGACACCTCTGTCTATGCGAAGCGGCATACTGGAGTGGTGCAACAACTCTATTCCAGTGGGGATTTATCTAGTTGGTGATGGTAAAGGTGGTGCTCACTTGCGATATCGGCCTAAAGATATGAACAACTTGAAATGTCGCTCTTTGTTGGGGGTGGGTCATGGATGAAATTAAATTGCGAACTCGATTAATCGTTTCCACATCCACAGAGTCATCTTAAATCGCCCAAGGAGAAACGCTATAAAACTTACAAAGAAATATGCGAGCTCGTGAAGCCAGTGTTTCACTACTTCCTGCTGGAGAATTTCCTGATACCGGGTGTGTGGTTCGAAAGAAGATTAGCCTACACAAATAGCGTTGCCACCACCTCGATGGTTGGCTATGTGCTAGGATTGGGAGATAGACACACGCAAAATATCCTTATAGATCAGCATACAGCAGAGGTCATTCATATTGATTTCGGTGGGATATTTTTTCGTGATATTTTTTGAAAGGTTTTTAATTTTCCCCACTTTTAGGAATCGCTTTCGAGCAGGGAAAAATCCAGACGACGCCAGAGACCGTGCCCTTCCGTCTGACACGGGATTTTGTGGCACCCATGGGAATCTGTGGAACAAAGGGAGTGTTCTCCAAATCTTGCGAGGCCACCATGCACATTTTGCGGCGCTACAAATCTGTATTCACCACCATTCTTGAGGTATTGCTGTACGATCCGCTCTTCATTTGGGGCGTGCTTAGAAAAAAACAATCATCGCAACAATCAAGTAAGTATTCATCCTTCATATTCAATTATTGCTACCGTTAATTGTGATCATTCCAGCCGAGGAAACGATTAATCCTGTTGCTCAGCGCGCTTTACTTCTGGTTCAGAATAAACTGGAAGGCAGGGAGGCTGGTACATTAGGCCACTCGAATGTGGAAGCCCAAGTTGAACGGCTGATCAACGAGGCGACGTTGCCCAGCAATCTGTGTATGCTCTTCCCCGGCTGGGATCCGCAACTATAGGAACATCACATTTTTTACTAGATGTCTTTTCCAATAAATGGAATAAGTTTATATTTATAAGTTTATAATCCTTGGCAGATTGGAAGCTGCTTTCTCGATTTTCGCGGGAAGTCTTACATTTAAGCTTCTGTCATTTCATTAAATATGGCAGTATAATGCAACACGACCAAGAGAAAAGAGAAGATACCAAAAATTTTGGACTTTTTCATTTCTCTCCGAAGTTTGTTGTGCACTGAGAACGAGAGTGAAACAGAAAGAATAAGTCTAGCTTTCTCTCAATGCAATGCGCAAACGCAGTTTAAGTCAAGCCTATATTTGTCTCCCAACAGAGTTTTTTATATTGTAGATATGGCCTAGAAGTTCGTTAGTTATCGATCGCGGGATCGATACCGGAGAGCTTTGGTCGGAAAATAAAAAGTACAAATTGTAGATCCCGTTCGCAAAATGGTAAAGGGAATATTATGAAACTATTAGTTACAAAACATTGTTAAATTGAGTCCTTCAAGTTGACATTTGTAGAGAGGGGTCGCTAACAACGCAATACCTTCATATGTGTATTGTGTGTACCTGCAATATATCTGTATTTGCTATTAGCTTAATAGTATATTCTGGACCCTAGTCTGATGGCATTGGTTTGATTCCAGCCTTTATCCTTCCTTTTTGGATTTTTAACCTTGCAATGTTTTATAGTTTTCATTTTCTTTTTCATTCTAGATACATTTCGAACAGCGCTTGTAACGAGTTCGTACAGGGTTTTTAGCATTAGGGAAATTCCACTGTAATGTGTAAAGACATGCCAGAGAATTAGGCTAGCTTCGGGGTCCGAAGCTTAGAATACCCTTGCAGACCAGTTATATAGCCGATATAGCCGATTTTTATAAATCGGCTCTAGTGCCTATGAAAAGTATTTCAAAGTTGAGCTCAATGACTAAATGAATTATTAAATTTATATATATTTTACAGTATAGTGTATAGCCTATAACTTTTCTAAATTAAACGAGATTCCTAGGATATTGCAAATGATCTCTACCTGCATTTAAGTTATCGATTTTAATTTAATTTTAATTTATTTTTAAGCATGGGTTTTGTTCTGATCCCTAGGCTCAAATTTTTCAACTTTTTACGGGATTTCCGAAAGCAAGTGCCAGGCGAACAGAATAACAGTAGGCTTATTTTGATAATTTATTTGTGTAATATTTACCTTCCTATTGGTTATTGGTAAAGATAAGTTATGGAAAAACCGTTACTTGCCGTGGAAGCACATTGAGGGAACTTGAAGGAACAGCTGGGAACTTGCTGACTTGCTGCTGTTTCTGTTCGCCTGTTACATGAAATAAACGAAACATCCCATTCAGTTCCCCAGATCAAGTTTCAATTACAATAAATTACAACAAAGTTATGGCTTACTTTGTTAACTTTGTATAGGATTTCAGAAAGCAATTACCAGGCGAGCAGAAAAAACAAGTCTGATTTTGATCATTTAATTGTTCACTCTTATAGAGGAGGGGAAACGAAGGGTTCACTCCTATTGGCCGTTGGTAGAGAAAAGAGATTTTGAAACAACCGTTTCATGCAGTGGAGGCACTGATGGAAGCACATTGAGAGGAAGCAATTGGAAACTTGCTGACTTGTTGCGGTTTGTGATCGCCTGGTACATCATTTCAATGGAACATCCCATTCAGTGACGTCATTCAACAAAAATTGTTCCACGCAATTAAAAAAATGCAGCATACTTTTGGGGCTATATTAATAATAGCTCTTGGGTAGTTTGAAAAAAATATTGCATCTTTTGGGGATACCTAAAAATTATGTAAGGTTTTATGGTCGACCTTCTGGAACTTTCTGTACGCCTGGTACTTGGTTTCTGAAATCCCATACAATATTATCAAATTTGAAAATTTTGTTCCACGGACTTTAAGCTCTTTAATCCACGAGCATTCGTAAAATCTCAAAAGTTGACTAACAAGATAGGAAGACTAGCTCCGGGGTCCGAAGCTTAGAATACCCTTGCAGACCAGTTGCCTTCAAACCGTTCAATAGTTTGTATGTCAGCTATATTTATAGGATAAAGTGGACGATTTTTGTTTTTTTTTTTAATTGGCTTTAGTATCTATGGAAAGTATCCAAGAATGAATTAATTATATTGATAAACACCAACGGTCCATTTTCTCCCATCGTTCCTATGGCAGCTATAGGATATAGTGTTCCGATTCCGGCCTTTCCGACTACTACCTGCAACAGATTGAAAGTTTCAGCCCGATAGCTTTAAAACTGAGAGACTTACTTAGCAACCGACAGGCGGACAGACAGACGGACATGGCTATATCGATTCGGCTGATTATGCTGATCAAGAATATATATACTTTATAGGGTCGGAAATGCCTCCTTCACTGCGTTACAAACTTCCGGTCAAAGTTATAGTACCCTCTGCAATGGTACTATAAAAGGCCGCTTTAGGATATGTTGTCCTTTAATTTATTTTCCAGATCAACCTCATAAATCGTAGATATTCCAAATATGAATCAAATATCTTTAAAAATGGCATAGCTATCCTCTTTCTGAACGCCATTATTTGCACCATTTTAATTAAACCATTGGAGGTTGGTGGTCATACAACGGCTATCTTATAGTCTTATCCGATTTTCCAATTTTTGTTGTTCAACTTATGTGCTGGTTTAATTCCGAAGCTTGAAATTATAAATAGCCTAATTACAAATTATCATATGTATGGCTGCTTAAGATATATCAGTCCGATATTAAGTACGTTTAGGACCGATCAAGATGGGGATTTTACTAAAAAGTCTGGCAACGCTAGTCACTTTTAGGAAAATGGGGGTATTATCTGCTATCTACATTTTCCGTTGACTGATTTCGGTATTTTACCATTCAATGGTCACACCAGCCAAAGTACTGCCTACTATTTGTTTTTATTGTTGATTTGCCTGGAGAACTGAAAAACTAGCTGCACAATGAAGAAGAAGGTAAACTATTTAATGCAAACCTTTAAAGGTCGTTTGTTAGCTGTTGCAAATTCACATACTCCAGGTGTTACTTATGGGAAAGAGCGGATCTGGCAAGACCAGCATGCGATCCATTATATTTGCCAACTATATAGCCCGTGATACGACACGCCTTGGAGCAACAAGTGAGTAGATGATATATAATCCAAAGTCTTATCCGGATTTGATTCCACCCTATCCTCTTAGTCGATGTGGAGCACTCGCATGTCCGTTTTCTGGGCAACCTGGTGCTGAATCTCTGGGACTGTGGCGGTCAAGAGGGCTTCATGAAGCAGTACTTTGCCCAGCAGAGGGATAATATTTTCCGCAACGTCGAGGTGCTAATATACGTATTCGATGTAGAGAGCCAGGAGATGGAGCGCGATGTGCACTACTATCAGAGCTGCTTGGAGGCGTTGCTCCAGAACTCGCCGTTGGCCAAGATTTTCTGCCTGGTGCACAAGATGGACCTGGTGCCCGAGGAGCATCGCGAGGGCGTATTCAAGGAACGCGAGGAGGATCTCATTCGGTTGTCGAAGCCAGGAAATGTTACGTGCTTCCGCACCAGCATTTGGGATGAGACACTATACAAGTGAGTGGACCAAGATTTTCATTATGGTTTTAAAACGCTAACAGAAATGCTAGTTTTGGGGACCACCTTCAAATTTTCGTAGCCATTTAACTGGCCGAAACTTAGTTCCCAAATTTTTTTTTCAATTTATAACACAATTTTCGGATTGCCCTATTGCAACCACCCGATGAGTCATCTGATTAAAAAAAAAAAAATACAATTAACAACTTATAACCTTATAAAACCTTATTAAACAGTCAATAATTGAAATAGGAAATGGTCGTATGATTAAAAAAAATGAGTCCGATTACCGTATGACAAGTATTTAACATGTATAATAATATGCCTAATGTTTTATTTTCCATCTTAAGTCATCATAGTCCCAAACAAAAGTTACAGGAATGTTTATTTTCATTATTTATTGAGCCCATAATTGATTGCAGAGCCTGGTCTTCCATTGTCACCATGCTGATTCCGAATGTGGCAGCTTTGGAGAACTCAGTGACACACTTTGCCAACGTAATCGAGGCTGACGAGGTGCTGCTGTTCGAGAAGGCCACCTTCCTGGTGATCTCCCATTGCCAGAGTAAGAAGAATCGTGACTCGCACCGCTTCGAGAAGGTATCCAACATCATTAAGCAGTTCAAGTTGAGCTGCTCGAAGCTGGGCGCAAAGTTCCAGTCGATGGAAGTGCGAAACAACGCCTTCGCCGCCTTTATCGACACCTTTACCAGCAACACCTACGTAATGGTGGTGATGTCCGATCCCACGTTGCCCTCGGAGGCCACTTTGGTGAACATCCGAAATGCCCGCAAGTACTTCGAGGAGCTGGAGAACCCGAACAATAGTGGCATAAGCCACCACGGACACAAGTACCACTGATGTCAATGGCCACTTCTTTGTTTTCCGTACTCCGTACAACTTCCGAGTTCTCCGTTGGAAAAGACAAAATCCGTTTGTTGTTGTGCACACATCGAAGCGCCTAAGGTGCCGCCCCAAAGTCTTACCGCTTCCCATAAGAATAGATACGTATATGTACATGTATATCGCTCACTTACTGCATGAAACATTCGCTATTCGAGCTTAATATAATAATATATAATATTCTAAAAATCCTGCGGCGAATTTTGCAGAATATTAAATTATTGGCGAATTTTTCATTATTTTAGCTTCTATAATCTTAGCACATACAATTTTTGCAAATTAAAAATATAATAACACTTTTTGCAATCTAAAATAGTGCTGTAGTAAGTGAGTCATATATAGCCATTTAATTCGTTGATTTTTAGTAGATTTGTAAGTAGGCCTTAAGTTTATATACAAAAACAATTACACAATTTATAAATACACATAATAATGGTCTCTTCTAAATGCCGTACCCGGTATAAGGCCCACATATCACAGATAATGTTGATCCTTCAGCTGTACCTACGAGTAGAACCTCCTTACTTCCGCCGACAGTCGGTCAACGCTGTCCTCGTCGATGGCGATAAATCGCTTGGCTCCCCGGCTAAAGTAGTAGATGTCACCCGTGTAAATATCGAACCAGAGGGCGTGAACGTGGAGGTCGTGAGACTCCAAACGCGCCTTGAGGAAGCCATACGAGGCAATGTTTGACATCTGCTGGAGCGTGTTTATTTGGGACAGCTTGTCCTCGACGGCGAATTTCTGTTCCTCATCGATGTAGGCCACAAATCGTCGGAGCGGCGTTTCCGAGGAAAATAGCAGTGGATCTTTCATGCCGGCGTCTCGCCACTCCTGAAATTTCTGCAAACTGGTACTGGCATGGGTACACATCCAAGATCGCAAGGGAGAGAGCCGTCGATTCAACTGTTGACAATTAAAAAACAATAACAAGCAATTATAAAATGGTACCTGTCTAAAACCTAAAAAGTTATGCATAAACTATAATATAAACTATATATATACATTAGGGAATGGTGTTCCACGGACTTTAAGCTCTTTAATCCACGAGCATTCGTAAAATCGCAAAAGTTGACTAACAAGATAGGAAGACTAGCTTCGGGGTCCGAAGCTTAGAATACCCTTGCAGACCAGTTGCCTTCAAACCGTTCAAACCGTTGTATGTCAGCTATATTTATAGGATAAAGTGGACGATTTTTGTTTTTTTTTTTAAATTGGCTTTAGTATCTATGGAAAGTATCCAAGAATGAATTAATTATATTGATAAACACCAACGGTCCATTTTTTCCCATCGTTCCTATGACAGCTATAGGATATATTAGTCCGATTTTACGAGTAGGTTAACATAGTTATTAAAAAATGATTTTGCTAAGAATAAATCAATTATCTTAACAAATGGCGACTTTGCAACCTTTTTTCCCAATCGTTCCTATTGTAGCTATGTGATGTAGTATTCCAATTCCGGTCAGACATATATTTTACCTGCAGCAGATAGAAGGGTTGGTGCAAAGTTTTAGCCTGTTAGTTTTAAAACTGAGGGACTAGTTTGCGTAGAAACAGGCAGACGGACATGGCTTGCTCGACTCGGCTGGTGATGCTGATCAAGAATATATATACTTTCTGGGGTCAAAGATTTTCCTTCACTGCTAGGCAAACTTCTGGTCAAAATTATAATACCCTCTGCAAGGGTATAATCTGGCTATATCATTATATTAGCTCAATATGTGCAGAATGAAACAATGATTTACCTAAAATGTTTTCAGAAATCATTTTTAAACAGTCATTTTTTATAACGATAAAATTACCTTGGACGCGAACTCTGGATCCCTCAGTTGGTACAATAGATTCATGGCTTTGCAGTCGCTGTGCCCACAGACAATTATGTGCCGAATGTCATTCACCACACAACCCAGCTCCAGGGCAGCGGGCTCGCAGCTAAAGTACTCGTCCTGGAAGTGCTGGGCGTGCGGTATTAGGTTACCAGCATTACGCACTTAGCGGTGAAAATTGGTGGGTGTGTTAAACCATAAGTAATTTCGAATTTATTTACTTACCTACAAACATGTCGCCCACATGAGTGTCCGTGTATCGGGTGGGAATCATTCTACTGTCCATGCAGGTAAAGAAGACGGCCTTGGGCTGAAAGATAAAGCATATCAGCAGTTAGAACAGATACCAATGCGTAAAAATATTCCAAATATAGCCCTAGCTAGTTTTGATATACTTGGCTAATGGCCAAAGTTTCAGTGGGCTTGGTTCAGGGCTGTTAAACAGAAAAATTCGAAATAATGTTGATTGAGGAACTTATCGTATGTACGTAAATATCTGCCTTAAGAGCATATGTATCTTTGCTATACAGTTGCATTAAAGTTTTTTCCAGAAATTGAACATTTTCAAAATAACATTTTTTACCTTTTTATTAAAATAATTCTTATATTTTATCACTGCTAATAAGAAATTTTATTTTAAGAATGATACATTATTTATGAACGTAAGTGCATTGCTTTATGTATGTGCTCTAGGATTATACGAGTATATGTTTCTTAGTGTGCTAAACATCGTATCAAATTTTTTTTAACTAGAACATATTTAATTTAATAATTAGCAAGGGTTTTATGCCCGATTTTAACAAAAAAAATGTACTGAAGTTTAAATTAATACAATTGAAATGAAAGTGGACTGAGGTTGGTGAGGGCAGAGTTTGTCGCCGATTTTGCTGTTTGTTTACCAAAAATAAAGCAGCAACAAATAATTAAGAGAGCTAAATAGATTTAGATAGACGAAGAGAAATAGCCGGAGAGCGTTTAGTAAGCGACTGACAATTCGGAAAAAAATGTGATAATCATAAAGAATACATGCATTCGTTCCTCACATGTTTTACGGTTTACGAAATGTTCAATGCTGAGTAGAAACATTCTAAACAGCTTGTTCCAAAGCCTTGACCTATAAACTGATAGCTCACCTCGGGATTGTCGCGCACTTTCTGGAACTCCTTGACCATTTGCTCGCGCGTTGTATTCCGGTACCGCATAATACCCCTTAAGATGCGCTCCATTTTGCTTTGATATAGATAATCCTAATTTGACACTTTGGCACTTAAATTGATTTTTTCTTGATTTGGGCACAATAATGGCGCGTCACACACGCCGAGTGCGCGTCAAACAAAATATATGTACGATGGAGCTTCGTTGAAGGTGGAGGAGCGATTGAATTGTTGCTTCCAAAACACGCGTCGAAATCAGCGAGCAGCTGTTGATGTCTCTCTGAGAGAGCTCCCCTTTCTCTTGGGGAGTCTATAATCGACGAGTAAGAGCAATACTTAACAATTTTGTATGTGTCATTTTCATTCTCTTAAGCTAAACAAAATTGGGCTTATTCAAAATTATCTTATTTTTAATAGTGTTCATATGTATTTAAGATTCATTTTTATTAATGTATGTCTTTAAATTCCAATACATTTTTTTTTATTATAGCGAATAATTTTAATTTTTAATTAATGTCAGCATTTTGAAATTCAATTCATTTAAATCTTTCAAAACATATCAAATGTTGTATACAATTAATAGTGTCAGCCGAACATCCCAAAGTTCCTTAAGCTCGCATCCCCTGCAACTTTTGCGTATTTTTTATTGTTTGCTCTTAATTCCCGTGCTTGCTCAGTAAATATTATGTCGATCAGATCAATTTCTTAATAGCATTCAAGCAAGTTCCAGACTAGCGAACTATAAAAGTCCGTTCCAGAGCCAGACATGTGCTTATCAGTGAAGCAGGTTAGCAAACGACTCGAACAGCAGATGACGTTGCTGTTGGATTCCCTTATCTATGTTTTTGATGGAACTTTCTGATGATTGACCAGTTAAGGTCAAGCTTAATTCCCAATGATTTTCTAGGTAATATTTATTTTTCTTGTAAGACCAATATGAAAATATTTTATGTTTTAATAAATGAAAACCATACATTGGAAATTATTGTTGCTGATGAAAACAGATTTGTTTTAAAGGCTCATATTTTTTTTAAAAATATTGAATATATTTTTTAAGTATTGACTCATGGCTTGGGCGGCATCTAGCGGTACTCGACAGTACTTGTCAATTAGACATAGTTTCTACATGTGTTTATTTTACATGGAACATGTTTTTACAGGAATGTTGAATACAACAATTTTTCACAATTTTATTGGATATACCATAGAGTAAATATTACTTGTTATTCTATGGATATTCGTACTGATCGAAATTGCACATATCACAGGATTTTCGGAGTCTTTTTTAAATTACATAAGTAAAGGAATTAAGTATATTTGACGCTTCAAGAGTGTAATTATTAACAAGTAAAACACTCAATATTGAACAATATTGACGTTTTATATTTTTAACACATAATTTTAGAATTTCATTAAGGACTCATTGAGACATATTAGACAAAATAAAGTATCAGCCATTCCTGAATTAATATTTAGCATTACAGATACATAACTCTATGCTGATACTTAACATAAGCATACCTTATAATACAAATATGAAACCAGTCGGAAATTGTTTAGTAGTGAAACATTAGCCTTTCTGAGAAAAACGCACTGCATCATAAAGTGATTGTTTTATTATTGTTGGGCTTTGTCAGAACCTCTCAGGCATCTTGCTGGGATGTCTCCAAAAGTGGGTCACACAAACACCTGTAAGAGCAAAAACGCACACACCAATGCAAATATTATGAAATCCCCCAACGCCTCGAAAGAAAGCAAAGTCAAAACCACAAACATGACGGACTGTGTACCGCCACCAAAACCAAAACAGCAGCAACGCAGCCATTTCACCAGCAGATTCACTCTTGATGATTATAGGTTTTTGTTGTTTGTTTCGGGGCTTGCGGCTTGTGGGACCCTTCCACCTTCATCCACGCTCTTCTGACGGCCTGGCCTGTTTTGCTTTCCTTTCATTATCGACCGGCAATATACATATGTATACAATATATATAAGCAAGCAATGAAATCGAAAAAATACCCTACAATTAGGGGTAATGGGGTAAACAGGATATTTGTTAGTTAAAGGGAAATTAATCTAATATAATTCCCTACATTTCATAATATAACTTTATTCTTTACAATAAAAGAGACAAATAAATAATAATTATAAGTATTATTGCCTATTATGCGCAAATATTTTGTACCCTCTTGATCCTTGAATTTTATAATTATAACAGTAATTACAAATTTAATAATGGATTGATTAATTTATATTTATTTATAAACCTCTTTCAAAAGCCAGATGGAACTAAGTTAAAGAGAATTTAAAACAATATCTCAGCGTGACCAGCAAATGACGAAACCGATGCGCCAGCAGCATCTTCATCTCATTCCCAACAAATATACGAAAAAACCCGACATGAGATGGTGATCAGAACCTTAACTTAAAGCTCATTACGATAGCTATCAAGTGGAAGAGACATGAAGAGGCAAAGAAAAAACGTTATGGGAAGAAGCGTGGGTACAGCAGGCGAAATAATGGAGCACAATCGCCCGAATGACAATGATTACTCCAAGTCAACCAAAAAAAAAATAAGTAAGAGACAGCCCGCAGCACTCGCCGTCCCACTCCCACTCTTACATTTGGAGGTATTGAATCTGGGAACCGCTGTCAGATTTACCCGAATATTTGGGCCAAAACTCAAAATGTAAACATTAACAAGAAAGAACGCGATGATCAAGTTCTCCGAACATCGGATACCCATCAGTCGAAAATCAAGACTAAAAATATATTTCTATTGGCTAATAAAATCTTTAATCAATAACTTTCATATGCCAAATCTGTTATTGGTTTGAAAGCTTTGGATATTTTATTTATTAATTGTTTGTAAAAATTAGTTGAGTATTAGTACATTTTTTTGTAATGATCGAGATTTTTAGTTTTAGTGATCCTACTTAATTTCCGTAAAATTTTGTTAAAAATCATTACATCGACTCCGCTATTGAAAACGAACATTTCTCTGTGTTCTAGTCTTCTGTGGTAAATTGATAGAAAGAGTAATATTTTTTAAATAAAGAGTATTTTTTTAAGTTGATGCTAAAGGAATTTTTATTGTTTTATTTTTGTTCCATACATATTCGAAATCTTAGTCTTTTAATAAAATTAATATTTTGTTTAATCTAAAAGCCATTAATTCTTTCTTTTGCAGAAAGGCCTTTAATATGATGTCACTCGTATTAGATTTAATCAAAATCTAACATTTTTTGGGGATTTCCTAAGATAATTTTTTATTTTTGGTTTGCCTCTTTCACTTCCTCCGAAGTCTTAACTGCCTTACCCATTTGGTAACTTCTCCCTCTCTTTTCTTTTTTCGGCGCTTGCTTCTTTCAGACACAGTTTGCAAATAAGTTTTAAGTTGATTCTTTTGGCTCTGAATTTGACTCTGGCTTGAAGTTTGGGTTAATTAGTGAGTATCTTTCCTTTGCACGCACAACAAAACGCAAAACAACAACATTGCTTTTGGCGCTTGAGTATCTTTCTTTGCCAGGTGGTGTATCTGTGTGTGTGTTTCCAAATGTTTGTATGGGTAATGGCGGAGGCATTGCTGTTCTTATTAGCGTTGTAGCTTTTAAGCTTAAGCTTGCCCCGAAAATGTGGGTCACCGGTGTCGTTAAAGCCTCTTTCGGCTTATAAATGTGTGTGTGAGTGCGCAAATTAAATATTCACAGCGTTGGCTAAGCAAATAAAATCTTCATCCAAACTCGCAGTTGTCTTTTTTTGTTGTTGCATTTCTTTCTGCCCACATTGGTTGTTGTTAGCGTTGTTTTTCAACTTGGTTATTGTGAACCGAACAATCCAAGATTGTGCGGCGCATGAAAGTGAATCAGAATGTTTTAGCCGTCGCTGATCGTTCTTTGCAAAGCAAATGAGATCAAAAGTGGCCTTTTTAGTCGCATCTGTTTAACCTGAATATGTCAACCCTACTTATTCTGTTTCTTCTCTTTCGAATTTTGTTTTTGTTTGTCAAAAGGTATAATGCCCTTACATTTAGTCTTAACGGTCAATATTTGTAGTCCACGTTTACGTATCTTTTAATCAATAAAAATGGCCTATAAGAAAAAATAAGAGTGTGGATTTCAAGCAAAATGTAAATTATGATTTTCGGGATTAAAAGTTATTATATTATATGAAGAATAAATATTTAAATTAAAATCATAATAGGAACCATGATTTAGGTGGGATAGAATAGAGTAATAACATAAACTTTACAAAGGCGTATAGTAATTTTAAATACATCGAATTCTATAAAATTAAACAGCTTGGACAAGATTGTTAACATTTTGGAAATACAACATTATTGTTCCTAATACTCAAATGAGCAGAATCTCTTTAAACATTCTTCGGGTAATCTTTCATTCTTGTCGATTTGTGAAAAAATAATAACATAAGAAAACAAATTCTGTTTGCTGTGGGCGCTCCTTGTTATGAGATGGACAACGATTCGGCGGTGCCGTCAGCCGTTGCCTAAAAAGAGGTGTGCCCTGACCCACTTCTTTTCTCTTAGTTCTCTCTTTGCTTTCCGTTTGTTTATTCCCTGAGCATGATCTCAGCATTACGCGGAGAAAGAATTCCGCATATTTATAGTTCAAGGGTAATAGTAAAAGCATTCTTAACCCTTTTGGGAGGTGTCATTAAGTAAACATCCATTTCATTTTTGCATCACTCTTTGGCAGGTAACACGAAACCGAGGATCAGGCACAATGTCAAAGGACGGCAACGGTGAAATGTCCAATTTTATGGCGGATTTTAAGTGGAAAACGGCAAACAGTCAGAGGCAGAGCAGAGCTGAGGCAGAGGCAGAGGCAGAGTTTTATGGCCATGACAAATAACAACCGACGACAAATGTTGCATCCGCATTGCAGCTACTCGTCATGTTGCTATTGCTGTTGTTGTTGTTTATGATGCTGCTGCTCTGAGTCGTAAATCATGCGGCAATGTTTTGCATCTGACGCGGACCGAGTGACAAGAGATTGACCCAATTTTTCAAACTAATCCGCAGCGTGTCAAATCTTGATTTCTTCAACTTGGTCACTGCTGGGAACCCTTCTGGAATAACAAAAATGCATGTTCAACTCCATCAAACTAAATTATATACAGTAGAGTTTTAAAACATCATCTACAAATTTAGCAAGATTTCAATACTTTGCTTCTTGGTTTTGAGGTAGACGCGCAGTATTTGACCTCTAAAAAGTGGCATTTTCAAAACAATAAAAATGTATTAGTAATGTAGTATGTTAACAGCGACTCTTATCGATTTGTTTTGGCACGCGTCTGGCACACATGTGTTTCGGAGGACGCATGGGTGGCTAAGACGAAGGTTACGAGTTTGAAGTGAAAGAACAGAAGTTTTATAACTGAGAAAAAAATTATCTGATTTGTAATATCTGGATGGTCATTTTCTTACTCATCAATGCAAAATGTTAATGTTAATATTTTGTAAGAATTTTTTTTCTAAAGTTAACAAGACTTAAGAAAAACAAGTTAGCCCATTACAGTCAAGAATTCGGATTCCCTTTACCCTTTGGGTACAGGGTCTACAAACATAGTTTTCAATCAAAGCAAAACTCTGCACAACCATATGTCATTTAATAATTAAGTTAAGTATTTAGGATAGGTAGAATAATATCTGAAATTATGATTTCTCAAAATGATTAAGTATTCAATGGCAAACTTAGAAATAGCAGACAAAACAAATAATGCAGGAATGAAAACTGTTACTTTCACATCTGCTAAAAGCCAAGATTACATTTATTGCGGACGCCAACAGGGAAAAAACAGCAATCATAGAAGCGTAATAGTTGCTAATTTTGAGCATTGCTCTGGCTCAAAAAAGTCAACAAAAAGGGCTAATTATGAGCACACTTTCGACCAAAAGCGGGCGGAATGAGAGCCTCGCAGACAATGCAAAAGAATCACGTCGGTTAATTCTGTTTTTGTAGTGTTGTAGGACTGTTTTTTTTGAGTAGCTCATTGAAAATGTTTTTTTTTCTCGCTTTTTGGCTTTTTTTTGGGGTTGTGTACAAAAAGGTGGGCACTTAATGAAAGTTGTTCAACTGCTCAGTGAGCCCTAAATTGTTGATGTCTTATACAAAAGTACGTATGTGTGCATATGCTCGTGCGAAGTAATTGTTGTGGCAAAACGCCATTACATATATTTAATACATGTTTATTGAATATATTTTACCCAAAGATTTTTGGAGCTGAAAATTAGAGTAGTTCTAATTTTTTCGAAATCCTTGATTTTATAGTAGGAAAAGATTGTTGTATTTTTTTTTACCTTATTTTTGTATGTTTTAAAAAGGATTTGAAATTTCTAAATATATTTCGCTTTATTATTAACAAAAATGTTACGAAATTTTGGAATTCGTTCATTCGAATTCGTTTTTCAGCATTAGGTTTAATGTATTCCACAATTTAGAATTACATTATTCAAAATCTGTTTTATATGGCCTGAAACATCTAGTACATCGCAGATAGCATAATTAGAAAGAAACGCAAAGTTATTATGCTTCCTCTCGCCTGTTCATGACATTGGATGTGGAAGAAAGGTGCACAAAAAAGGTGAAAAGGTAAGAGGCAATACCAGGTGGGTGTATTACCGTAATGGAGCCCCAGTCTCTAGTTAAGGTTGGGGAATACAGCCAAGCATTTGTCATGCTTATTAAACTTTTGGTTCTGTTCCAAAAACTATTTTGGGCGGCCGCACTTGATGATTGGTAATTAAAAAATATTTCGCTTCTTGGTTTGTTTTTACGAACTCTGCTTGACTATTTTTGGGGGGCAGGCTAAGTCATGGTTGGCGCGTCTTGTCTTGACTCGACTTGCTCCCATTGACAGGAAACGGGTTGCCAAAGAGCGCACACACGCGGACGGGAGCAGGCTGCAGCAGACACCCCAAAAACCAACAAATAAGCAGCCAAATGCTGCACTACATTTTAGTTGAAGTTGCTCTTGCACCCGGATTTAAAACCGGAGTCGTTGGACGATCGCCATCGTCGCCAGTTGCTAAACTTGTTGCACATGTCGGGTCCTAGCCAGCTTTATTTAGTGGAAATTGATGCAAGCCGATGTTGTCAAACTAACTTTTTTCTAGCCAAATCTTTGGCCACTTTATTATTAATGTATAATATATGTATACGAGTATATAAACTTATCGAAAAAGTTTTTCAAGTAAACTTGGACTAGTATAGATTATTCTATACGGAACGTTTTACAATTGTGAATTAGTGCTTTTAAATTAATAAGCCGTACATATTTGACAATGTAAAATGTTCTATTATTTAAAATTTAGTTTTTAATTATTTTTGGTTGAATATTTTTATAAATGGGAGAAGGTATTGGGTCCGTCATTTTTTTTCTCAAATCAAAAACCAAATAGCTTGTCGAAAAATAATAAATTACAATTTACATATTATTAGATTCTTAATTTTCATAAAAATTGGAATAATACAAAAAAAACATAATTAATTTTAATGTTTTATTGGAATGTCCACGTCAATGGCAAGTTATTCCAGAAAATAATTTGGGTATACTTCGACAATTTTTGAATATATTTATAAACTAATTCTTAATGATTTAGTTAAAGATTTCAAATTTTTAAATTGACCAATGATGTTAATCTAAGATAGCACAACACTGAAGACAAGTCGGATTTGATGTTGGTGCTGGATGGGGCTGAAGTTGAGTCTGTTCCCAGTTTTTATATCAAAAACACTTAACAACTTGTAAAATTCTCGAACTACTGCAGTTGACACACATCTGTCAAAGCCGGTCAACTGGGTCAGCTGGTGGGGCAACTGGTGGGGCAACTGGTGGTGGAGCGATGCAGAGTGGAGTGGTGCGATCTTGTTAATCGTTTTTGATTGCCGCGTTGATGTTCCACCACCTGAAGCAGTCAAGTGATGATTGTCGTTTAGAGCGCCGAGCCGTCGACTGTCACAGATTCTTTCCTTTCTCCACCTCTTGCTGTCTCTCTAGATTGTTGTTATTATTTGTTATTGTTGGTGCGGGTATTTTACTGACTTTTGTTATTATGTTCATTATTAGTTTAGCTTGATCGCTTCTTGCTATCTATTTAAAACGCTTCGCTAACTCTTTGAGGTAAAACATAAGCACTAAAATGTTTCCTAATAAAGATAATGATAATGAAATTTTAAGGATGTAAATAAAAAGGGTTTATTCCGTTTTCGCCAAAAAAAAATTATTTACTGGAATTTTAATTTTTTAAAGAGTCATATTTTAATAACTTTTAAGATCACTTGGAAAATTATTCCACTTTCTTGCTTATCGTACTTCGTTTACGCGTGTAAAAGTTGACTGAGAAGTGCCGCAACATTAAGAAATTCTGTCACATATTTAAGATCTTTCTTTTATTTTCCTACTTAAATGTAATGTCACGACAGGCCCATTTTAAATATTCAATAAAGACTTAACGAGACATGTTAAACCTTCTGTGTAATCTCAGAATGCATAAATATTTATAAAATTGAGCAACAATTTCAGCAAAGCCGTAAAAAATCAAAAGACATGGCAATTAACTTTAACTTTGATAGCAATAAAGATGCGAGAAAAATAAAGGGAGGGTTTGATAATACAGGGGAAGGAACAGTTATGGACACACAGTACAATATTATTTTTGTTTACATTTAATTGTGGGTTATATATGTACGGTAAATCACGTAGCAGTACGGAATGAAACGCAGAATGCGGTGAGCGGGTCAGAAGAGGGGTTTAATAACCATGTATTGGTCATGGCCCAAGAGGAATTCTAATTGGTCAAATTGATATATTACTTTATATGTCTTCCTCTTTAAGGCAATTGAAGCATGAACACGGCAGAGGAATGAAACCCTAAAAGAGAATCAGTTCGGATGGTATAAGACTTGTATAATAATGGATAATTGGAATTTAGTAAGTTGCTAATTATTTTTATTTTCTATTAAATGGCAAATAAAGGAGTTTTCTGAACAATCATAAATAACTTTGAGCAAAGTCCACAATGAGCCAGAAGTTACCAACAAAAAAGGAAAGGAAACGAAACCAAGAAATGTGGGCAGAGGCAAATGTTGAAAAAGAAGAAGACGAAGAAGAAGAAGCAACATCAAAAAGTCGGTCATGAAATCGCAAGTGACCCACTTGGCAAGCGAACGACGCAAAAAAAAAACAAATACTACAGCAAAAAGAAAGAAATGAGAGAAAAACGAAAGACTCAAGCAACGAACGCGTGCAGAAAAAATATGACAAGCGACGCTAGAGCGAGCGATAGAGATAGAGAAGTGGTAGAGGAGACCGAAGCGAACCAACCAGAAAGAGATAGCAGCAGACAATGCGGGGAATCTAAAGGAGGACACCATAATTGGCAATGCACACACACACACACTGAATTGGTAAGGCAAACCTGCCATGAATGACTCGGCCTGCTCCGAGCCGGACCTGTGTGCGTCACCAGACTTGACCAAATTTTACAAGGAAGTCTTCAGCCTCCATATCTTGTCGTTCGCCACCTCGTCCCTCGGTGCACACGGACATCTAGTCGTGTTAGCTAATGACACTTCGTGCCTCTTTAATGTCCCAGTCTAAGTTGTGTGTCTGTGACTACGTCTGGTTAGCAGGTTCAAACCAAAGTGCGGGCATCTTCGAAACTTTTTTTGGTAGGTTAGAAAAAAAATTGGAGGAATTTTACAGTGAGATTTTTACTTTTTAGGTAAAAGAAAAGGGAGTGATTTATTGGGAACCCATTCGATTCGAATTGGGGTTTAGTTTTAGAGACATCTAAGACCGCAAAAAGTGTATATATTGTTCCCTACTTAATAAAATACGGCTTGAATGGCAAAGGCTTGTGTATAAGTGTATTATTTAAATGGATATTATAAATTCGCAGAAATATATTTATAAATGTATATTAATTAATACATTGTTTACATATATACATATGTATGTATGTATGTTAAAGATGCAAATAATTTTTTCAAAAGAATCCACCATAAATTTAAACTGAAAGTTACAAATGTTCATAATCTTATATTCACAATGTTAAAGATTGATTAATATATACCACTTTATAAACCATTTTTTAAAGGCTCAACACTGAACTCTTTTTCCAGCAATTTCCCCGATGGTACCCCTTACCCCTCCATTCGAGCGATTGTTAGTCAGTGTGTGAGCCACTCTAGACATGGCATACTATTCGCCACTAGCCGCATAATAGACATGGCCTAGATTCAAAACACTCAGACACTCAAGCCATTCTTTACACACACTCTCCGCCTGCTTCACTCGCTCGTTCCCTCAGTCACTTTTACTCTCTGCTCATAAGCATAATCATGCTTACTCATGATAATCAGACACTGCTTCTTGGCTGCTCAGTTCATTACCATGGTAAGCCACAGAAACAACAGCAACAACAACAACGATAATAACAATAACAATTATTATACAGACTTTAACTAGTTTCCACACTTGGCCTGGTCTAGTCTGAGCTTTAGCTTTAGCCCGCACAATTTTCCATTTTCATTTTCTTTGCAAATGCGGTCGTGGTGCCTTTATTTCCCCACTAACTCCCCTTTCACTGCTCACGGCAGATAAAAATGTAATATAACAAGAAAGGAAGGCTAGCTTCGGGGCCCTAAGCTTAAAATACCCTTGCAGACCATTTGCCTTTAAGCCGTTCGATCGTTTGTGTAGAAACTATAGGATATAGTTTCCCGATTTTTAGTTTTTTAATTTATAAAACGGCATTAATGTCTTTGAAAATTGTATTTTCCAGGAGTGAATTTTTTTGTCTTCAAAACACCAGAGTTATGCTCAATGACCCATTTTCTCACATCGTTCCCAGGGCAGCTATAGGATACTTTCAGAATAGGTTAAAATAGTTTTTGAATAAAACTAAATAATATCTTAAAAAGTGTAGAATTTGTGTACATTTTTTTCCAATCGTTCCTATGGCAGCTATGTGAAGTAGTCTTCTGATTCCGGCCGTTCCGACTTATATACTATCTGCTACAGATTAAAGGGTCGGTGCAAAGTTTCAGCCCGATAGCTTTAAAACTGAGAGACTCGTTTACATAGCAACCGACAGAGGTACAGACGGACAGACATAAGATCATGGCTATGCCGACTCGGCTGGTGATGCTGATCAGGAATATATATACTTTATACCGTCGGAGATGTCTCCATCACTGCATTACAAACTTCTGGTCACAATTATAATACCCTCTGCAAGAGTATACAAATGTTATTATTGTTAGTTTAGCCCATGATAGAGTAGTCCTCTATTAGTCATATAAACCGATTGTTAACCATCATAAAACCATAATAACCGAATAATAAACTCCCGAAATGATACGGGAAAATTATGAGTAGCGACCAAAGGAAGCAGGATGTGCAGCCAATTTAGTTCCACTGTACTGCAGCGGTGCTGCAACTCAAAAGAAGCACGCAGCGAACACACACTGCCATACATAAATACCCTCACACCCCAAACCCGTGCGGCTTAAAACGTTTTCCGAATATTTTGAATAACGGTTCATGGTGCATACCAAAATCAAATCAAGTGGAATCGCTGACCGGGTCCGGCTCCGGCTCTGGGTTTGCTTTTGCTTTTCGTTTTTTATTTTTTTTTTTTTCAGTTTTTGGATCTGGGTCCCCTCTCTACTTGACCGAAAACCCACGAAACGACAAAACGAGACGCATATGAATTTTTTGTGGCAGCAACAAGTGCGCCGACTGACCAAAAAATACAAACCGAAACCTGTTGGCCCATATCACGTACCTTCTGGCCCACTCCACACCGCACCCCATTTTAACCGACTCCTTCTCAAACTCCACATAAAAAGCTGGGACGCCAAAGCCGCCACAGCCGCTTCGCGGAATTAATTATGTAGCCCAAAGCTAAATTATATGCGAAAGCATCACCAACCCCTCCCACCCCCTTAAGAAACTTGTTGTTATTTTTTCTCCCAAATGCGATGCGAAACTTGTTTGTGCATTTAATTTATGGGCGCGACAGCAGAACAGAAGACAACTGCCAGAAGAAGATATGGAAGTGAGGATGAAGAAGACAAACGCATTGCACTTGTCCGAAGGGGCAGAGGCTTTGTGGTTACCTTACGCGCTCCCAGACTCCAGTGGATCGGTCGGATCACGAGCAACACAGCACAGCCAACAAAAAAAGGCCTGATCAAAGCACGTGACCCAATTTGTGGTGTGTCTTATTGCAAGTTCGAATTCGACGGTTAAAAAGGGGAGCATGGAGAGAGGGTCGGAGATTGCACCGAAAAAAAATCAAGACAGGACGAGAAGGAGTGCGATACCCGATATTTAGTTTAACTTTAATTCCCCAAATTCCTTAATCGTTAAATAATAGGTACCCTTAAATTGTCTTGATTTTTTGGCACCCACACTTTTAATGGTATACAAAAATCGTTTATGCGTATCCACCCAAAATTCATGCAGATCGTATTTTTACGAAATTATCTTTAAATGGAACACGTAAACCGGGATTGTTTATTATAATGGTCTCTTTAAATCTTTTCTGTATACAAAATAATATTTTGTCTTTATATATTTTATTTACATTAAAAAATAAATGCATTGGAACATATATAATTTATTAGTTCTGTGCTGATTAATTTACTTTTTTTATATAATAAAAAAGTATAATATAACTTTATTCTTACCATAAAACAACTGAATCTTTTATTGTGCGCAGCTAAAAACGGGCAGAATGATTTTGCATCCTTAGTCTGCTTTGATTATATTGCGCCTCTCATAATTGGGTTAATTTTGAGTGGCACTATTGACCGGGGTTTTCTTTCTCTTTTAACGAATTTCTGTCTCTTTTCTTATTTTCTTGACAACTCTCTGACAGCCGTTAAATTTCTGAAATGATTTTTGATGAGGCTGCGGTTAAAGGTGAACAGTGAAAAATTTGTGTCGAGTTCATATCAGCTTTTTCAACTCTGTTGATATTTGACAGCCCTGAGATGAGTAACATAATGCAAAAATCAAAAAGGAAAGGATGGCTTTGGGAAGTGAAGCTTAGAAAACCCATAAAACCCGAATAGTTTATTGCAAGCATATCGGTCCTGGGAGTTATTTAATGTACACGATATCAGTGATACTTTTTATTGCATTTTTTAATTAAAAATTTCAGGCCATCATTAAATATATTTTGATGAAATGCTAAATTTAAATAAATTACAAAGCCTTCAGCTTTTTTTTCGTATTTAAAATCAAATGAAGGTTGAAATTAAAACAAATTATTGTTTTTGTTATTTATTTTTTAAAACACATTTTCGTATAACTTTTTTACAATTTGAATCTGGGTTACTGGAGGAGCCATAATGGCGACCGCAGAATTTCACAAATCACAAATACTACAAACAAAGTATCTTTCAAATACTTAGTCGAGTTGGTCTGGGAATTTAATGACAAACTGAATGCAAAGTGATACGGAAAGAGACACAACTGACACCCGCCGATATGCAAAAAAGATCGTCAAATGGGAGCAGAGATAGTTTAATATAATGGTGTATTAAAGGCAGAGTTTGAAAATACTTAAGCCATCTGCTGTAAATTGATAAATTTGCTACGCATGGGCTTGTCGCAACGGAAAAATCTCTAGCCTTATAATAAGTCAATCTTTTGACAATTAGGCAGTTCAGCTTTAACGGTATTCCGAAAAAAGTAGCTGAAAAAGATGCCGTCGCTGCACTAAGATGAGGAAAATTCAATTAAAAACAACCGGTCAACAGATCTGAGCAAATGGGAACGCGAATCAGAGGGGAATTGGAAGTCCATAACCCCAACGCGCCCAGTCATTCAGATTGTCCGTCTGCATCTGTAACACATTGGTGCAGGTGCAGACCCATTTGTGTCTCGAAGATGCGAGGAAAGTGAAATAAGATCCATTGTCGTTTGTCGGCTGCTCCTTAAGACCATGGCCATTAACCGTTAGACAAAATGATGCGCTGCGCTTCTGTCTGTACATTTTGGGGCTCAGCTTTGCCGTTACGATTGTTGTTACTGCTGCCGCCGTTCTTTAAGCTTGGCTGCCCTTTTCCAGTTATATCAACCGACAAAGTTCGTTGCCTGGGTCTCTAAGTATCTGTATGCGTGACGCTGTCCGATTTATGTTTGCGTCTGCGTTTAGTGCAATGAATTTCTTTGGCAAATCGCAATAAAGGAAATTTGCTTTTTTGTTTTAAAAACAAATTTTTTTAAAAATAATTTGTAAATTGAAAGATTAATGGTATTCTGAATTTAAATATTCGTTAAAGATGGTTTGAGATACAAGTTTGTACTTTGTAGGATCGAAGCTGTCTACGTAAAATCCGTAACTTTGAAAGCTTTAAAAAGTATGAGATTTTCTATATTGTAATTTTTGCTTTGACTTTAGAAAAATGATGAAGTAAAGGCAATACTATTTGTCCTAAGGTTACATACTGTTACAGGATTAACTAATTAACTTAATGTAAATTATTTTTGTCTCAATATCTTTATTTGGTAACCCAAAGAGATTACGGAAACGAAAATGCCTGGTTCGTTCTAAAAATTTATAATTTATACAAGGCACACGAAATCAGGATATAATTTTTGCAAAATTTCATTCAGCCGTAAAAAAAAGAATACACTACCATATATGTGAGTGCCCAAACTTTTGGTTATTTTTTTAACTTCCATCCTAATAAAACCCCATCAGATGCAGCGGAGAGTTTGCATGAGCGAAATCTGCCAAAGCCATGCCCATGACAATCCAGCGAACTCCAAGCCACTCAGCTTCGCATACAGACACAAAAGTTTTTGTCTGCATATCTATCTATCCATCCATCCAACCGCCCACAGCCCCCTTTGAATTTTGGGGGCCATCGGCAATGTTAATGGTGTGCATTATTTTCATGTTTATTTATGTTGCTGGCACAAACAACACCGGCAACAACAGCAACTGCAACATGTGGCAAATGCAATTTGCATTTGCATCTCAATTGCATTTCGCATTGTCTGATGTTTGTTTTGTGTTGCTTGTTCAGTTTTTTTGTTGGTTGTTAGTTGTTGCTGTTGCCATTTGTTGTTATCTCTTTCCACACACAGCTGCGTTTGCATTTGACGATGCGGATCCGGTTTTCGTTGACCCACTTCCGGTTGCAAGTTTCCAGAGTTGCCAGTTGGCAGTTTTCCAAGATGCCGGCTGCCAGTTGCGTTTTGTCTTGACCTTTGCCTAGCTGTGGAAAGAACCACCCACCCACAAACGCACACACCCAAAACCACACTGAGAAAAGTAAAATAGTTTTGTATTTTTTATCTAAAATATATTACTATATACAATCGATAAACAATATATGAAATAAAGTTTTCCATTATGGTCTTACCATAGGTATAATTCCTAGGGCGTTTAATGAATATGAGATATATTCGGTTTTTTTTAGGTGCAATGGTATTTAAATGTTTTTAAAGTCATTAAAAACATCTTTCTGGCCTTCCAGTTTCTTTTTATTTTAATTGAATTTAAATCATTTCGGGATTTATCGTTGTAATAAAAAAATTAACTTTTAAAAATTAACTTTTTATAGGATCAGAAACATTTGCTTTTTAACAATCATAGATCACCATAATATTTACATTTTTTTCCCGGTGCAGATCGTCGCCCACGGGAAGGCCTCCCACACTTTGCACTACATTCATATTTCTCAAAGATCTATTTATCCGCCTCCTCTCTCACACACATGCGGCCATTTATTTAGCATTTTTATTGCCACCTCGTTTTGTTGCTCTCGTTCTGGCTCCCCTTTCATTTTATTGTTTTGTGTCGCTGTCTTTTGCGCGTTGTTAACGCCATCCCTGAGTTTGGCTTTTAAAGGTTTTATCTTCCTCAGCTTCTCTATCTCTTCTCATTCTGGGCTAACTGACGCCCGCACCTTGGCGCAGAAAAAGTGGTATAGAAATAGAAGAAATTCTTAAATATGCATGCCAAATTTGCATTATTGATGTTCATTCTTGCTGGATATGATGCGAAATTTATGCATCGATTGACATCATTGGATGCTTTAGCCACAAAGATACAATAGATAGGCAAAATACAATAGATAAATATGGAAATAGGGAACGTTGCAAAATATGGTTCATTTAAGATACAATTTTTATTTATAATCAAATAACTTTTAATATTCACTACCAAATAAAGTTCATATGGTAAAAATCACACAACAATTACAATGTTGAAGCCAAATCAAAATATTTAAATTTTATTATATATTTTACACTATTCGTGTAAAAAATAACTGATTTTATATTTAAAAATGCAAAAGTTTATAATTTATTATAAAATAAAATAAAACAAATACTAATTCAAAGTTTTCCAGGTATGCATTTACTTATACCAACCGCCAGGATTTAGTTACTTTGTAACTTAATTCACTGCACTTGTCGGTATATAAATCGTATTTATCCTACCTGTCCCGCTTCTCCCACTATGACCACCCCGTCGAGCAAGTATACGCTGTAGGCTGGGTCCCCAGTTTCTGCCACATTTACAGTCCGTTTTCCTTTTTGTTTTGTTTTGGTCAAATAGAAAGGTGCAGCCCGGAGGCGTTGAAAATTGTTTTGACTTCTGCACAATTTGTTATTTGCACCTTAATTTACAAATATTCTGCGGTCAGGAGAAGGGCAGGAGGGCACACCACCTGTTGTGTTTAGCTGATGCTCTGTATCTGTCGTAGTCTCTGTCTCGGAAGATCTTCATTTTGTTTCGGCACGTTTATTTAATTTTTTTTCGGTTGAGTTTGCCTAACCCAAATGTGTATGAACTTCTTGAGAGAGAAGGAGCATCTCAGCAGGCTCCTGGCAAATGCACAAATCTTGTTCTAAAGGGCCTGACCCTCATGTCAATATTTACACAATGTGCGGTTGAGTTTTCTTTTCTTTTACTTTTTTACCGTTGCCCCATTGACCTCACCTCCCGGCCCCCACTCTTTATTTTCAATTTTTCTGGCGTTTGCCTGAATTTGATTACTTGCCTTTATTTGCTTGGAACAAAATGCTTTGACTGATGGCTTGACTCCAGAGGCACTTTTCTATATTGTTCGGCTCGGTTCCGTTCCGTGTGGATCGGTTCTCCGTTTTTTTTTGTGAAGTGTCACGCTGTCCAAGTTCAATTAATTTTGTTTGCGCTCTTCACAACTTTTGCCGAACTTTTTTAATGCCAAGATTGATTCCCTCTCGTTGTTGTAGCTTTTGCTGTGCCTGTATCTTGGGATTGACATTTGACGTGCATAGAATTTGTCTAACTGTATTTTTCCCTTTACCACAAGGAGAGTGCCTCTTGTCTCGGAATCTGCCGTAAAAATTATTGATCTTAGAACTCGGAACTATGTTGGGGTCTTGGGCTAGGGCAATGGTTGGTTTTGTATGTAAAAAATAAATGGGCAGAGAAAGATGACTTATTTATTTTAGTTTTTTATGTTTCTAGTGGTACCTGAGTTTGTGGTTGCTCTGTCCATAATTTCATTTATATTACACTAATTTTACTGAATAGTATAATAAAAACAATACAAATGTTTGTCTTTACCCAAGTACCCAATACAAGTTGTAATCAAATAATCATTAAATTTTTTCCCAATGTTTATTTTAAACAATTCCATGCTAAATATGTTTGTATTTAAATAAAATTGTATTCATTTTTCTTAAATCTGTTTAAATTATCATATCATATCCATTGTTTATCCGAAAATCACCTGTCAACAAGCTAAACAAAAGACTTAGGCACCAAACTTGGCAATGAAATCTTTCCTCAGTTTCGAAAAGGGTGACAAAGTGCAAGACAATCCCAAGATTAATTTAATAAACTGCCATGACTCACGCACGCAAATGATAAAATGGTATGCCTAAAAAAATGTCAGCATGCTTATAAAATACTTTTATGAAATGAAAAAAGGCAAGTTAAATCTAGCAAAAACAAATTCAACCAGACTACAAATAGATTGGGAATATGCGAAAGAGGGACGATTGCCGCAGCAGATGAAAAACAAATCATGAGGTATAAACATGACCAACAAATCAGGCGGATACGGAGGAGGCTCCGGGGAAAGTACCCACAGACCCAAACCCGTAGTGACGCAGTTGCATTTTGTCAACATGTTGATGAGTCGGCTCTTGTTTATGCTAATGTTGGGGCCATCCAACACTTGCACGGATAGAAAAAGCTTGAAAGACCACCCCGGCTATTTAATACTTTTTTTCTGTTATTTTCTTATATGAAAGTACCTATACCAATGTATAATTAAGCAAACAAGAATTTTTATTAAATTAATCAACAAAACTTTTTGTTTAACGTTGTTATATGATTTAAAATATGAGTTAAAAAAGCGTCAAATTTTGAGCTCAATTAAGCATTTCAGATAAGTATAAACTTTTAAGAGTATCGAATCGAATCACAACCATTGCTGCAGCAAAAGCAGTGGCAAGCAAAAACACGAAAATTCACACAAAACACGGCAAAGTTGTGAGCGCTGCTCAGAGCTTTCATTTTCGAAGCGATACCGTTAACTGCGCAAGCGCTGCAAATGGGCAACAACAATATTAGCAGTAACAACGGCAGCAACAACAACGATCGGCCTCAACAGCAACATCAAGTGCCAAAGAGGAAATGCAACAACTAAATAAAATGGCAACAAAAACAACACAAGCCAAACCTTAGCAACATGTTGCTGGCGGATTTGTGAAGCCCCGGCAAACTGTAAATTGCTGGCAGCATGTTTACAAGGCGCAATAACAGGAAAAAATGTTTAAAATTTTGTTAAGTAGGTCAAGTTGTATGCGACCGTGCGCGAGAGAGTGGGCAATAGAGAAACGAGATAGCAGCAAAAGAGAGCACACCAATCAGGCTCAAACAGGTATGACCATGATGTTAGAACCCATAAAATTTTACTTTGACTGCAAATTAAAGTATCTGTACTATATATATTAATATTACTATTTGGACTAACTAATGCAACTGTAGCTTCAACAAAAAATAAATAATTTTGTTTATTTATTTTGGGAAAATTTTGAAAACATCAACAAAGTTAGCCCTGACTTTGAACTGGCTCAAACTCGACCTCCACCACCTGCTGCAACAAGTTGGATCGCAATTCTCGTCTCGAACACGTTGCAAGACACATCGGCGCTCTCCCGAGCTCCGAACGTGATTTGTATCTTTGCGCTGCTGGTGCTTCGCTGCCGATTGCTGCCAGCGCCGACGTCGACGTTGAACTTCTTGGCTCGGAAATTTCTTTTCAAGTCGCGCCTGCGCACAGTTGGCTTTCTACCGTTGACGTCTTCGGATTTGGGCGATTATTGAGCGCAGTGCGCACACTATTTCTGCGTTTGCGTTTCGCGTGCTCGTTTCTCCGGTTCGGTTCGATTGTGGACGTGGATATCTTCCTCTTCTTTACTCACACACGCACACTGGCGAACATGTGAAGTGGCAATAATCGAAAGAGCAAGCAACAGAAATTAGAACAGGCCCTCAGCAAACAAATAATTAAGTGAAAAAGACCAGCAAAAAATACAAATTTTGCAATGGATCAAATGCGGCCAAAAAATTGTGAAAATGGTTAACAAAAAGTTAAAGAAATTGTTAAATACAAACCAAATGGAGTTAATGATGCTTAAATCGCCAGAAAAGTGCTAAAAGTGTTCAAAACAAAAATAAATCAAAAACAGTGCAACAACAGCAAAGGAAATACGCTTAACAAAAAGTTAAAATTCAAAACAAAAAAATAAATTATAGGATACAAATAAAGTTGATTTTGCATATGCTAAATACTCCAAAAACGCTGTTGTAAATAGTTTCATGTAAATCGAAAAAAAAACGAAAACTTATTTACCTTATCGGTTACGTTGTCATATTGTACATACGCAAAAAAAACTGAACAAATACATAGAATACAAAAAATATAAATAAAGAACTATCCGTATCGTGACTATCATCCAGGGTTTCAAACTTTTCCTATATCCCATATTATATAAACAGTCTTCTCGTACTACCCCGTTCATTATTTTTTGCATAATTTTATGTCTTCCTCCCATTGTTTTTGTGAGTATACAAAAATATTATTTTTATTTTATATATTCCCCTTCTTTCCCCTCATTGGTGTTGGTTTAAAGTGCTTGCGATTTATTGTGGTATATACTGGTGCTTGGCTTTCTATCTATTTTATTTTAATTACATATCATTATTAAAAGTTAAAATAAAATATTATTAAATCGACAAAATATTAAATGATTTTCAAATTACTCCCCAAAGGATTATTAAAAAACAAACTGAAAACAGCAAAGTAACCACAAAGAAACGTCGGGAAAACGATGATACATTTTTGAAATTTTATAAAATGTTTATAAGCTGAAGCTACAATTTCGTAACAGTAAGTAATGAATGAATATTCTATCCTAACACCAAAGAAAAAATAAACAAACCGAAATTCCTCAAGTCAATGGCCCCGCAAATCAGAAGAATATTCTCAATTCTGGCTTATAAACAAATCAGGCAAAAGTCATTGACCGAAATCGTTTCCGATTTGTTCGTATATTACTCACCTGTTATGAAATACAAATAGACGGCCTACAGACGGGCAGGTGGGATGGGGAGAGGCTGAGAATGCCTGCAGGGTTCTACTTATGACAATTGTGAAATTCACATGCCACTAATGGGCATCGACTAGACATCCTCAGTTGGATACAACGCTAATTAGAACTGCTGTGTTCATATCTTCTGTTAAAGAAACAATGTAAGACTCGCATTATTTCTTTATTGTACAAATTATGCCAAATAATATATATTCGTCCATATACATATTATGTATGCATATACATACATATATAATATTAATTAATGGAATACAAATATGTTTCTTTAAAAAAAAAAAATTTGGATCATGGCCATCTAGGGATAGTTGTTTTCCCAAACTAAGCTTATAAAAACTTAGCTATAAAGCTACTTAAAAAGGATAAGCTATGTTTGCACGACCTAGGACAATCATTTTTGGTAGTTTTAAAATCAAAAACATTTATACATCCTCCCATCTTATTACCGATAAACTTAATGGCATTTTCCCCTTAAGCCAGCTACCCACATGACGTATGGGTAATGTGCATTTAAAAGCAAACAACCTGGAATCGTATTCCAAAACAATTAAGCTTCTTGAGGCAACCTCAAAACGAACTTCCCAGCTGCAGTCGGAAGTAAAAAGTTTTGTTCTCCTCTTATTCGCTTTACAGCTAGCACTTAAATTTAATTTTTGGTAAAATGGTAAAATGGTAGGGGAATGTGAGCGGGGGGAGGGGCGGTAGCGTTAGCGGGAGCGGGAACGGGCTACTACTGTTGCCAAGCTGTTGGACGAGCTAAAAATAAATCATAAAACCGTTTGTTTGTCTGACCAAAATGGTCTAAAAGACAACAACAATCGGCAGTAAGAATGGAAGGAATGGCAATGGCAGCCAAAAAAAAAAGAAATACTAAAACTCCAGCAACAACAGTAGCGACTGTTTGTGCCGTTAGATGACGCAAAATTACGCTTACTCATTCGGCAAGCGGCAGTTTCCCCAAAAACAATGCGCAGCGGGAAAGAGAAGACCCAGCATGCCAGAGCGAGAAGGCGTCGAAATAGGCACAGCAGCAACATCAAACAGCAGCAGCAACAGCCAACCAGCAATTCAACTCTTTCAGTTCAGTTCAGTTCAGCTGTCTGGCACCGTCAATGAGCGTAACAAATTCGCTAGGCATCAAGTTGCATTTTGGGTTAAAGATTTTCTTGTACTTCTTACATCTTTCTCTCACATTTTCGGATTTTTTCGTTCGTTTTAAATTGAATTTCAAAATTGAGCTCACAATCGGCTTCGATTCGATCTTTAATTAAGAGGTGTGCTGGGCGAGAAAAAGAGTTTTTCGGCCAAGGGGAGCATGGGGGATGAGGAGGCGAGCGTAACATATCAATTACAGAAGATGAAATAAAATTAAGTTCTTTGGTTGGCTTAACACTGAGTTTGCAGACAGTTAAGATGATATTTTGATTTGATGAACCAAATTTGAAAATGAGATATTCATCTCTGAAACAGATTTAACTTATTTTTATATCATTGCAGAGGGTATTATAATTTAGACCATAAGATTGCAACGTAGTGAAGGAAACATCTACATCACCATAAATAATATATATTCTTGATCTAGCCTTGTCCTTCTGTCTGACCGTTTGTCTGACCATCTGTCTGTCTGTCCATCTACATGGATATTCTAAGTTTCGGACCTGGAAGATAGCCTCCCTTTCTTGTTTTTACTTTAATATAGCAATGATGCCGATAAATGATGGAATATATAGTGACCATAGAGGTACATATCATACAAGTTTTGTAATTAAAAATTTGTGATTAATAAATTTCCATTAGTTACCACCGTAATAATAAGGTACGTTTTTTTTGTAATATTTGTTTTGGGGAACCTATTCAATGCGGGTATAAACATTAGTTACAGTCTCATCAATTTCCTATACTCTCCAAAACAAATTTATCAGCGATAGCTCTAATATGGCAAGATCGATTTATTTATTGACGTTCAGCAAGAATATATTAAAATTCATAAATGTCATTTTATTTTCCGTGAATGCAATATACCCACATTAAGAATCTAAAATTATTCGTCTCCTCATAAACACACAATCAACCCCATCTTCTTCCAATGATCTAAAGATGATCAAATAACTCTGCAAATATGTATATATGTATGATTCAAAAAATATTTTTAGTCGAACTCAAATCCGCTCAAAATGAATCTCCCTAGCGCTTACTTTTATGTTTAATTTGGGCATTTAGCTGCACAGCAAACGGAATACAACTACAAATGAAATAAACTACGCAAATATTATTCCCAAAGAAGAGAAGCAAAAAGTTCGCTGACCTGGGCAATGCTTTTTAGACTTGCCAGACATGTCATTGTGGACGGCGTTGCTACTCTCAGATGACCACAACAAACTCACGAAAATAATAATAATAGAGTCTCGACACGCACACACACATAGTAAGCTAAAAAGCAACGCGGGCGTCGCATTTAAATAACAACAAAGACCGAAGAGAAAAAAAATAACTAAAAATAGTTAAACATCATAAAAAATACACAAATTTGCATAGTTGTGGCTGGGTCCAGCAAGCAGAGGTCTGCCTCTAGGGAGGTGATCGGTGTGCTGGGTCCAGTATTCATCTCTGCTTACCCCGCAGCCGCTGTCATAAAAATATTGCCAAGCCGTCCTCCGGGTTCGAGCCCGAGTTTATCACTGCCTTGTCATCTCTCTGGTCGGACACATGTTGGCCACAAAAAAAGGGTGTGGAAGCCGTGCCGTGGCTAACGGGAGTTGTAGTCGCCGATGAGGAGGCACGGCACAGACGGCTCCCAAACTTATGCCGCGGCGAGTCAAGTGCTGGACAGAGCAAATTGTTGTGCCACAAGTTCATTCATTACTAAGTTGATATTAATTGGATGTGAGGATAAAGATTCTGGGAAAACTCAGAGCTAAGGGCGAGTAAAATTTGTTTTTCAAGTTTAATCCAGCCAAAATATCAAAATTGAATGTTCATAAAAATAGTTATAAAGATTTGTACTCAATTAAGGAAGTTTAATTATGAAACTAATATAACTACATAAACAATTATCCAATCTGCGGTCTGAACCGTATAGGTTAAAACAATTGTTAGTTATATAAATATTGTTAAAAGTTAAATTGTTCAGACTTTAAAATGCTTAAAATGCCTTCTGATCAATTAGCAAGTGCACACTTCTAAAATTAGCATGTTAAGCAATTAATAAAATTTTCAATAATCTATGTATGGCTTAATATCAAAAGCAAACTGGTTCCCAAAATAATGTAGAACAAACCGGCCATTCAATCCTATTCTCTACTGTAAGCTGGTCCCCACCACCCTGCCGGACCAGTTAATTTTAAACGTAATTTACACGTTGAACAACATAATTCATTTGCAACCGATCGATAGGCTTAGTGAGGCAATCCAGCATTTACCAATTCATTTGATATACAACCGGCAATAGCCGACAGGCCACAAGACACCATCATACACGCCCACCCACTTGCCAAAGTCTTCTCTCCGGTATGTGGTTCTTCTTGACCATTTCTGGAGCCACACTCGAGAAACTAGATTTTGATAGCGTCGCGAGCTGAGCAATGAGCTGCGCCTATTTGTTGGCCAGTCTG
This sequence comes from Drosophila setifemur, assembly GCA_021224005.1. Lineage (NCBI taxonomy): Eukaryota > Metazoa > Arthropoda > Insecta > Diptera > Drosophilidae > Drosophila > Drosophila setifemur. Next base: position 1,539,268 of record JAJJHY010010948.1, on the reverse strand, counting down.
CAGATGGGCTTGGCACGCCGTCTGTCTCTGGGTTAGTTAGTCATTCAGTTGGGGTCCATGCCACAATTCACACAGCTCCACCATCCACCACACGTGCCACATATACGGTCAAGTGCGCAGCTGCCGGAGAAGATGAAGAACTCGAACCGAGAAGCAAGCACGTTTCCCATCGCTGCAAACTTTTTAGCTGAGCTCTCAGTATTGGAGTACTCTAAGAAAAAAGCCATCACGAATTTTTTGAACTTTGGACACTTTCCCACGTCCTTTTTTATTTATTTGGAAACTGTTAGAGTTTTAAGCATTATTCAAAGTTTAAATTAAAATTAGTTAGAGTGAAACTATGGGTTGAAATCGGAAAATACCAGAGATATATCACTCCCTTAATATTATTAATCACCCTGGTATTTAAATTCAAGAAGTTTTCTAGGTACTATGATAACTATGATAAATATTTAACCCACTATTATTTATACATTACAAATTAGTATTAGTATATTATATTAGTTTAATTTAATATTTTATATCCAAAAATCCCATTTATTTAATGGGTTTCAAAAACATTTAGCAATTTTCTTAACAATTAAACGGCCTAATCCCTCTCTGTTATAATATCTGTTATAATATCTATTTATTTTAGCTAAAAAAGAGCTTCTAAGAGTCTCTAATCCGCCGCCATCAAATCTCGTTTCTCGGCTCATTCTTTTCACTGCCACCAATTTGTTGCATCCACATCGAAGCGGGTTGCAAAGAGGAGGCGGGCAGGGGGAGTGGCCACAGAGCCGCACCATCACGGCAAAACCTTCAATGACTGATGGCGACCTCAATGCAAGCCACACGTTTCCGAGGCTTTTTTCGGCTTCTCGGTCTTGGTCAAAGTTTCATTGTTGTTATAAGCCAGCCTTGTGGAAGCTGCTACGTGTGGCTTTTTTTTTCGTTGGATGCTGGAAAATCATTGCGGTTGTAAATTTTGCAATCAAATAATTTTTCATTCGCTTTTTCCAGCAATTCGTCCCTCACCCTCTTCAAAAAATAACACTAGGGTCGACCTGATTTTTCTTTTCATTTTGGATCCGTGAGGAGGCGGAGGAAAGTGTTTGCAGCTTGACTATGGCCAAAACGTTTTGACCTTTGCAGCCGCATCGTGTTCGAACATTTAAACGGAAGTTGATTGCCGACAAAGGTTAAGCCCAATTTCCGTTCGAGTTTTAAGTCTTCGTTCTTGACTAGGAAACGTTAAGAACTCTATTTTCGTCAGCAGCTGTTGCTCGGTTCGTGTTGTTGATGCAGTTTAGAGTTCATTTCGCTGGTCAATTGCCCGGGTCAGACATTTAGTTGCCTGTTAGATGGTTAAATAAGATGTTTTTTAGTCTTAACATTTCGCTGCTAGCGCTTGGATAGCTGCTTGATTAATTGTCCAGGAAATTTGTTAGATATTGCGGAGGGAAGAACCAAATTCCACAGCTAATTGGAGATAGTTGTTAATTGGTTTTGTATAGGGCAATATCTTAAAGGTTCCAGGTTTTTACATACATTTTATTCAAAATTTCAAATGTTGTTTTGAATAAATGAAAAATTTACGAAATTAATTACATTTTCATTTAATGCTTTATTATAAACTTATTTCTCGATAGTTAATTAAATATTATTCCCCAAAACAATCCTAACAAAAATCCTGCCAAGCATTCAACAAAAAAAAAATAGTTCATTCAACTGAGAGGTCATAAAATCATTCGGCTGTCAAAAATTCGCACAAATTCGTTCGGAATATCCGTTAAAAGCTTTCAGCCCGGTTGACTGACAGAGGAGTAATTATAATGCCCCCACAGCCGATCTCAGTCAGCTGACATGGCCCATTGTGGGTCTCTTGACCATTTACAAGCTAAAATTACAATAGCGGCTCATTGTGCGGCGCGCCCCCGCAAAAGGTGTGATGGTGTAAGTGCCGCTCAGGTGTATGTATGTGTTGGCGGTGGGCATTCAAATGCAAACGGAGCAGCAGACCACCGTTACATTGTGGCTCATTAAAAACAAAATGCTCATGTAGCAGCAACAATAAAACGCCGGGCAAACAAAAATGTGTAAAATCGGACGCGCAGTCAAACAACAATAGGGGACTCCGATTCAGCCATAGAATCTAAATTGGAGTCAGAGAATCACAGAGGGAATGAGAGTGACGGGAGCTTTTGTTTGCAATAAAATATTTCACGCCAATTTCAATTCTCGGTGCGCGCTATAAGAACAGATCCAAAAGTCCCTCAGACTTGAGACGTAACTCAAAGTACTTGCACTCAGAACCTTACAATATAAATAAGAAAGAATACCCTTTCATTTAGCCGGAACTATGGGATTATAAAAATTCCTTTCAAAACGTTTACAGACGGACAGATAGTTTTATCCCTACCTACAATATATGCATTCAATATAATTTATAGGGTCTGATATGCATACTTTTTTGTTTTCCAAAGTTATAATCCAAATTATATTAAAATAAGAACAAAAGGCTAGCTTTGGGGCCCGAAGCATAGAATACCCTTGCAAATTAGTTGCCTTTAAACCCTTCAATTGTTTGTACGGCAGCTATAGGATAAGGGGGTTCGATTTTTGGGTTTTTCATTTTATAAATTGGCTTTAATGTATATAAAGTATATTATTCAAGATTGAATTAATTATATTAATAAACACCAATGACAATGAGGTATACAATACTTTTTAAAACATCTCCATGATAATCCACAACACTTGATAACGATCAATAAACATGTAAATCTTCGATCCTCAAATGTCTGTATATTCTGTTGATATAAGGGTGTCCGTCTGTCCGTAAAATTTACACAATTTGAAAATTTGTTCAAAAGTTAAATAACTATACTTGGTTAAAATGAGGTTTCCGATTTTGAGTTAATACTTTAAAGTTCAACATAATTGTTCATTATTTGCATAGTAATTATAATTAAAAATAAAATTTATGGACATTATAGCAGCAGATTTTAATTTTAGTTTTTCCCTAGTGTAGCGGCCTAGTGAAACATCAACAAAGACGCACGAAACTGTGCCAACAACGTCGGAGTAATGAGAATGAACATTAGCATCCAACAACTCGCAATTACAATGGCAGCAACAGAGAGCGCGAGAGAGAAAAAGATACAAAGAGAGGGAACCAAAGCCGGGCTTTGTTCAGATGTCGGCTGCAGCTTCGGGTTTTCGCTCGGCTTGCCGAACGCGGAAGTATGTCAGCAGGTCTCTCATCGTCTCTCGGCTAACGGTAGTTTTTCTGCTGCTCTGCCGCCACGCTTAGCTGCGCCTGCTTACCTGGCTTGACGTCGTCAGCGCTCCGTTGCTGCTGCTTTTCTTCTTCTTTCCGCATGCTAGATGGACTAGCAACATGTTGCCGGCAATGAGCCGAAAATGTTGATAAGCCACAGCGCCAACCTGTTGAAAGCGAAATTTTCTCTTTACAGCTGGACAATGTCTAGCTTTGATTTTTGTTTTTCTTAGTCGTTTTCTTCTTTGAGTATAACTGGCCAAGCCTTGAAAGTTAACTGTTTATGCACAAAAGAGAGGAGATAAGATTGGGAGAGAGATAGAGGGATGTTGTTGCTTTACCGTTTTTTTTCATTTCGTTTCTTTTGGTGTTCCAACTAGTTAACCAAATGAACTAATACACTGAGAGACGAAGTACTTAATAAAAGTAAACTAAATTCTTGAACTGACTATATTGTTTTCAATAATATCCTCTATTTTTAGTAATTAATAAAATAAAATGGACTGATTTGAATTGAAGAAACTTTAATATGATGCTGAGTTTTTAAATCTGTAGTATCTCCGGGTAAAAGCGCCCATTGTTCTTTTGTTTCCCAATTATAGGCATATAAAATGGTGTACGAATATTTTACGTGTAATTTAAAAACTCCACATACTAAATTCATAATCATTATATTATACATTTTTAAAACCACCATTAAATTAAAATTTTAATTTTCTCTGTGTATAAGTGTTGCTGTTGTGCTCAAAGTGTGGGCCGACTTGCTTCTTCTTCTATTTTATTTTTGGCCTACACCTGTGAGTTTTGTTGTTGTTATTGTGCTTTCATCGTCGGTCTTTTATATGATGTTGCTTTGGTGCTTCGACGGAGAACTTCCACTTGGGTTTCGATCAAGCGTGCACCATCGAAAGACAAATATCGAATGCGATCACACATATTCCCTCTCTCTCTCTTCTTCCCTTTCTCTCGCTCTCTTTCTCTAGACCCCATTTTGTCTCTCTCTTTCTATCTCCACCAATTTATATGCTAATTTAACTGATTATTAATGTTTTGACCCAAATACCGCTTGAAAATTATTATTGGCTGATTCTGGTATCGATTTTAGTTTCTTCTTCGTTTTCTTATGCATCGTAAGCTACTTCTTCCTTTTCTTCTTGTTTATGGATATTAAGGCTTATCGAATGTCTTAACTTAATCTGTTTCGATGGGAAGCCAAAGCCCCATGGAAATATATTTTAGGCAACGGGCGGGCCAGAAACGTATTCTTCTAAGATTTTTGTTTAATATTTTCATATTAAAGAATCATTAGTGAAGGCTTTCAGTGGGTCGAAATCGATCCGTCAGGTTTTCAACAAGTGATCAGATAGAAGGGGAGGGGAAAAGGTAGGAATTCATTAGATAAATGTGGGGTCATCTCAGCGGAAGCCCCGAATAAGCTTATGTGATCTGAGCTTATTCTATGGCTTAGAGCATTCCTTGGATAAAAAAACAATTAACTGCAGGTGGATCGGTATCTGCAGTTCATTTAATAAATGAAGTAGAACTAGAAAATTTAGATAGTGCTATTAGGCATTTTATGTACATATTAGGCCCAAATTTTTGTAGTTATCTTTGAAGACTATAACACATACATACATTAGAACAATAATTACTAAGTAAATTAACAAATGAAGACATTTTATTACATTTATATTCCGTTGGTGGAAGGCTTTAAGTACAGGGCTATTAATACTCTTTGAATTATCGAAGGTAGTTAGCTTTCACCTTTGTTTATCGTTTCTTTAACCAAATATTTAATTGTTTTATGCTTCTCCTAAACGATAATAAATAACATTAGTGCTTTTTAAAACTAAAAATGTTGTCTAAGGCTTGCATGTTTTAGGTAGATAGACCTAGAACCGAAACTTAATCCTTTCCAGGCACCAAAACCATATACTCAAAATAAATATATATTCGTAATTTTAAATTTTCCAGTTGCATCTTGGTCCTTGGATAGAGCACGATCTGGTAACTCCCGGATCGCCGAAAAAATCGCCTCGATCACCTGGGTCACCTGACAATGAAGTTTTGCAGCATGAACGGCCCTAATGAATCGGAAGTTGAGAGCCTGCTGATGAGTCCGTGCTGGGGCCCGCCACAGACCTCCGGCCAGGATCAGTACCTGCTCGATGGCCACAAGTTACTGCTAGAGCACGATCTGGACTCCCTGCCCAGCGATGCAGACCAAAAGAATTCTCTGGACGTCCTCGATAACCTGCTACTGAATGGGTCCTCCTTAAATGCGTTATCGGACCTGAAACCACTTCCGCCTTTTACCGGATATACGGGCCACCTATCGATAAACGGTATTTCCGGTCACCACTACCATGCCATTGCTCAAAGGCTGCCCGATGAGAGCAACAACAACTACATGCAGAGCGCCTACCAGGCGCAAAACCAAGCGAATCCCACATCCACAACGCAATCGGGTGCGGGGGTTGGCAACAACAACAGCAACAACTCCAACTCCAACGAGCACAACATAGTCTCCTCCTCCACCTGCTTACCCGAAAGTGTGTTGAGTGGGGGCGGGGGTGGTGGTGCGGGGGCGGATGCCTGCCTGGCAGACGTGAAGCTGTTTGCCGATAGTCAACTAGATTCTAAGCTTTACTCTGTTGCCGATAGTTGTATAATGAACGGCTCCGGCAATTCCTCGGCAAACGGAAACGGAGCGGGTCCCAGTATTGCCACCCTAACCCCCATCGATCAGGTGGCAGATTCCCTGCATGGCAGCGGTGTGAGAATTTACAAGGATTTAACGGAGTACGTGGACATGAACTCCATAGATGATATTGCCGCTATTATCGGATCTGCGATTGCGGATACCACGGTGCCGAATCAACTGGATAAGGACGAGGGCAACGACACGCGGGACAGCTGGATGGATCTGGACGCTTGGATCGATGGCAATTGCATACAGCAGGAGTCGGCCAAGGTTCTGGTATCCCAGCAGGATTCCTTGGCGGACTTTATGCTGCCCCACAGTCCGCTGCCCATGCACGCCAGTAGTTCGACGCTCCAGAGCCTGCTGAGCCACGGATACATGCCCCTGCTGCAGAATCGCCTGCAGAATGGTCCGCCAAATGGGAACTCCTCCTCTGGGGGAGGCTCCAATCCGGGCAAAGGGGAGGCCCAGGCGCCCACATCTACCTCATACTGCAACGAGCTGGCAGCCGCCACCAGCAGCAGTTGTAGCCCCCCGGGATCGGTGGTCAGCACGACGGACAACCCCAATGGGCTGATGATCAATCCCCGCTATCTCAGCAATCCGCCAACCAATCAGGCCACGGGGAATCCCCACCAGCAAAGTGGTTACTCCATGCTGAACTCTGGCCTGTCCCTCAAGGATAACGGGCTGTGCTCGCCGGATCTGTTGGGCAACTACCCCCACACCACAACGGCCAGCACGACGAGCTCGGAACTTCGCACCGGCACACCCAAGGCCAAGCGATCCCGATCCCAGAAGAAGTCCAACCAGCAGCAGCAGCAACAGCAGCAGGGGGAGGGCGGTGGACCGCAAACCACACAGCAAATGAGCGCCATTTCACCCTCCAGCTTTAGCGCCAGCGATTTAAGCGGCCTGCTCGGCAAGGAGAAGCCCGTGCATCGGTGCAGCATTTGCAACAGGGGGTTCCTCAATAAGTCCAACATCAAGGTGCACCTTCGCACCCACACGGGTGAGAAGCCCTTCCGCTGCGACGTTTGCGCCAAGGCCTTTCGCCAGAAGGCGCACCTGCTCAAACATCAACAGATACACAAGAGAATTGGGCGTGACTGACGCTCCTCAAAGAGCTCCATGTTATGGCCGAACATATGTAGCGTATCAGGGAGGAAGTCCACCCCATCACAGAAAAAGTTATCAAATTCAACATGATTTACGGTCCCGTTAACATATCCATTCCACTACAATTTGTTAGTTTTCAAAAAACTAGAACATGTATTCTGCAAAAGTTATATTCACAAAACTTGGAAAATCAAACAAGTCTTAGACTTCTTGAAAATAGATAATTATACAAAAATGGAAATATAACCTAAAAGTAGTGGAAAATGGACACCGTAACAGGACTTATATATTATTGTACTGTAATCAATTTGATTTGATAACGAAATTACGTTTTTCTGTGAGAGAGTTCTTCTGTCAACAATTTGATTTCTACCAAGGATCTGAATTGTCTGATGGGTGACTCCTGATGGGTGGTTTTCCCCTGGCTCATTGTGTGTGTGTGCGTCAGTGCTGGGCCAGGCTAATGTCTGCGTTTCTTATGACACTCTGAAATTGGCTACCTATATATTAGTTGAATATATAGCAAATCTTGGAATAGGCCACGCAGTGTCGTACACACACTTTTTGATATTCGTTGTTGTTGGTTGCTTTTGATCTCATTGCTTACTCGTAATTAGTCAGAATTAAAAATAATAAATTAAATGATTGAATACTCTAATATGAAACGTTAGGTCGGAAGAAGCTAAAATTCTAAGATAGTCGAGAAATATGTGTTTTGGTTTGAAATCAGCTAAAATTTTTAAATATAAATTAGGGGTAAGAAATTCACACAATAAAAATTGCATTCCGGTTTTTGTTAAATGTTTAATGTATGTAGAAAAATGAAAGAAATTATATATATTATTTATGAACTCTAGAATCGTTGAGAAATGTGAGGAAATGCTCTTTTCTGATGTTAGACCCAGTTAAATTCTATCAACCTACTACCTCCAAAAAGCAAATGGAGTTTTCATGAACAGTGAGGGGCCCTATAAGACGGTTAATAAAATATTTTTGATAATATTATATTATAATTGAGTACCCATATCCCTCAGACAGCCCGATCAGTAGCAATAGACGTAGCGATAAGCCAAAGAAACCACAAGCAATGTAAGAACAACGAAGCGTCCAATTGTCATTCTGCAACTGTTGTTCTGTGTTGATGCAGGGACGCGTCCTTCGAGCAACAAGATCCTGGCGCGAATAACATATTTCATAACAATCTAGACAGTAATACCAATTTAAGCAAGGTGGTTAGTGGAGAAGAGAATGTTGTATAAAGTTTAAAACGTTGTTTGTACCTCATTATGTTGGAAACTGAAAAAGTGACGCATACAAATTATAATTTAGATTAATACTAATCAAGCAAAAAGCAATAACAATTCTAAATTAATTACTTTACAATGTACAAACCAATGGAAAGCGTTAATTTTTAAGTATAAGAATTAATAGCGGGCTCGGCAAAATATTATTCATAATAATTAACTTGCAAAAAAAACGTAACGTTAAAGTGGAAAAATAAAGCGAAATCGATGGGAATGATGAAAATCATTTAGCAATGTACTCAAGTAATAAACTCGATTTAATGTAGCTAATATCGTAAAGCGTTGTTAATTTGTTTTTTAAAAAGTTTGTTGCTAAAGTTTAACGTTAATCTTAAATTTAACTTATGTTTGATATACCAGAAAATATTTATCATTATCCTTTGGACACACTCAGCACAAGAAATCAATAATTAAATGAACTCTAAAATAATTAAAAATTAGTTTAAATATATGTGTAACTTCTTAAAACAACAAAACAAAAAACAATATTACTTGTGTTATTTTAGTTATCGTGCAATTTTATTTATTTTTACGAAAGCAAACTTGAATTTTGTTCAACACATTTCGATTTGTAAATATTTATTTCATAACTGTAATGCCTAATATTTAATAATTTATATATAAATAAATTCAAATGTCATTCAAAATGTGCAAAAGAAATTAAGCTTACAACTGCCAAGGTGTTTTCATTTACTTCGTGGGGGAGCTGGCATATGCTGAATGGGTGAGCATTTAAATGGTAATCGGAGTCCAAGCTGGCATCCTAAAGTAAGGCAAAGACATTTGGGTGTCGCCGCATTGCATATGCCTCACACGCCCCACCACTCTACCTGACGGCGACGCATTAAAGCACGTACGGCCACAAAAAAATGGAAAAATGGAGTAGCCAGGCAGCACAAAAATATGCGACAACACCAGAAAACCGCGAGCCAAGACAAGATATAAACTAAACCGAACCAGCCAGTCGAGTAGAATCATTATATTGACCACGAAGAAAGCCAGGCAAAGAAGAGCCAAAGAAATACGGCAGCAGCGATGCCCACACAGTGGTGTGGTATGGGATATATACCGCACAGAACCAGATACAAATGCAGACACAGATACAGATACGGAGACGGAGACGTAGAAGGAGAAGGAGAATGTCATGCATACTGTGCCACTGACCCAATTTTCAGACTCGTTTCGTTTCTCGCTTGCCACAGAGAACCACAGCGGATTTGAAATGTTAACTCGCAGCAGCAGCCCCAGCTAATACCCAGATACTTTGCTCTTTCACCGCAGCCAGTCTGGAGGTAGACTCCGGTATATAGCTATATATAGTGTACGTGTATGTATCTGAAGTGGGGTCTCAGTGAAGTCGAGTGAGTCGAGTCTCTGCGGTTCGCATCCGCATTTCTATGCCGCTGACTCCGAGAGTCTTCATCTGCTGGCGCGCCTGCTTCTTGATGTATCGGTAACTCGTTTCTGTATCTTTCGCCTTGTATCTGTGGCAGTTAAATTTATGCAACATCATGCCAGTGTCGCTGACTGTTGCTCTGCTCTTTGCTGGGGCATCGTTTTGTTCTAATCAAACTGTTCTACGTGTTGCCTCAGCCGCCAGTCAAGGGTTAAGCTTTTTTCTTCGAACAGCCCAAATAATGTTATTACCAAAAATTTTTTATTAATAAGGTTATTTATGGGAAACTAACTAACAAGAAAGCAATGCAAAAAACAAGCAAGGAAGGCTGGCTTCTGGGTCTGAAGTTTATAATACCCTTGCAGACGAGTTTCCTTTAACCCCTTCAATCGTTTGTATGACAGATATAGGATATGGTGATACGATTTTAATCTTAAAACTTCTGGTCAAAATTATGATACCCTCTGCAAGGCTATAAAAGTTAACAAAAATAAATACATTCGTTTGGACTTAAAAAACAAAATTTTAAATACTAATTTTAGTAATCTGAATGTCTTAGAACAAAATAAATATTGCAAAACAATTAACTTTATTCGACCCTGCAAAAATCAGTTTTCTGATATATATTTTTGTATTTTCTCAAATTTTTCATTCACTGAAGATTTTTAAATAGCTTAATGACATAATAATAAATGCAACAGAAAACCCAGATTTTGCGGAATCTCTTTTATCTATTTTATTCTCATATTTAATTAAACTTTATGTCAATTAAAAGTCATTTTCATCATTCTTCTCTCATCTTTTAGTATTCAGCCACTTAATTGCACCCAGCTAACAATGTGGCTAGGCATGACCCAGATCAAGGTGTCTGGGTAAATAATCAGAATGATGAGGGTTTCCTAAGATTGAAGTGCGCAAGATTGAAATGCCTAACCAGACATTTAGGTTGGCTTAAGCAGCATTATGGTGGGAAATGATGAAAGATGAGGAGTACTTAAATACTTTAATACTTTAGCTAAAATTTCTTCTGGATCAGAAACAAAAATGAAATTACTTGTGGGATTCATTTTGTGAAGTATTCAAATAAAACAAAAATCAAAATGGTTTCAACAAATTAATGCATTAATTCAAAAGCTCCAGTGAAGTTCAAAATAAATACATTTTGTAAAACTTATTCAAAATTTAATTAAATACAAATTATTGATATCTGATTCAAGTCTTTCATCCTGCCAAGCCAAAGCCATAGGGTATTCCGGAATACCCGGACCGATTCTTCGAATACTACTAAAAATGTAACCATAAACTTTTATTATATTTCATAAAAGATCGAACGGCCGAATTACAATACCACATGCATAGTTTACATAGAAACATGAGATCTAAAAAAGTCACATAAAAAGCTATAATAGCCAAATTATATGTCCGATTTCAATAGTCGAGGAGAAACTGGGAAAAAAATTGAACATTGTGCATGCGTTATCTTACAGATAATCGATTTGCTTATGAACAATTTCTCTTAAATATGGTTCTAAACTAAAAAAAAGGGTGCAAATTTGTTTGCAATAATATTTATGCAGCGATTGCAGAAACAAGTTTTTTATTGTTTTTACAATATTTTAAATCGGTTAAATATTAAAACTATTAAGATTTACAGTGTGGTATTTTTGACAAATTGATTTCCAAATGTTGGACAAGTTTATAATAGAAAAATATATTTTTTTACCAAGGATAAAAAACCTATTGAGATGCAAGTGCCAGCAAAGTTGAGTTGGCCTTTCCTGCCGGGCATTTTAGCAAAATAGCAAGTCGGGCGGCGGTCGCTTGGGACGGTCGTTTCGTGTCGCCGTCGCTTATTCATATTGTCCAGCTGTGGTTGGCTATTGCCGATGTTGCTGCTGTTTGTAGTGTTGCTGTTGCTAGTATTGCTGCTGCCGCTGCTGCTGTTTTGTGCTGTGGCGCAGTTAAAGACACAATGACCTTGGGTGAAAGTTGCTCTCCATTTCTATTTTGTGGCCCATTCGCTGCTGTTGATGTTGCTTCTGCTATGCCATTTTTTCCAGACACATACAATATATTGTTATTTTTAACGTTTTTGTCTTACCTCCATTTTTGCTTTTGTCGCTCCAACTTCTTCCCATTTTGTTTACTCGTCTGATTTGTGTGTGCGAGTGTTTGTGTTTATTTGTTCGATTTGTGTTTTCCTCATTTTGCTGTTGTTAGTTTTGATTACTTTTGCTCTTGATTGAGACTTTGATTGATGCACAGGCGATGGATACGACAGGGGCTAGTGGGAGGCAGGAAGAAGTGCTGGAAAGCAGAACGGAAGTGGCTCGCGTGCAGGAAGTAGAGGAAATCTGGACTTGGACTTGTTATATTTCGCAATTTTCATAATTTATGCACTCGCTCTTTTTCGGCAATTAAAAAATTAAATTCATAATCCAAGTGCAACTTTTGATTTTGCAACGATTTCCCCTCTCTAGGCTTGGCACAAACGGTTTTTCATGCCTCGCCGATCTGCTGACCAAGATTCTAAACAGAATAAATCATGTCTATAATAACTTTATAATCAATTATTAATATTTAAGTATTGTTCTGGTTTTCTTAGTGATTCGTTTTTTCTGCAGCTGCCCATTTTAATTAGCAGCAAACGCAAACAGTGCACAACGAAAATCTTACGAAATACACAATTAAACTTGATTATTATTACGAACCAAAAACAGAAAAAAATACAATAAAATGCAATACGATTTAAGGCAAACAGTGCATATATGTACATTTATATATTTCAGCTGTATGCAAAATATCGCACTATAAAATCAATAAATAATAACTAATTATGACTTTAAATATGTTGTTTAACCCTTTTAATCCGATCTTTTTAAAGTAAGAAATTCCTTCCCTCAAAAGTAAGCAGTATAAATCATATCTGCATTGCTGTCCATAGCGAAAGTCTTCAATTCTGAAGAGAAATATTTCACCATTTATTTCGTTTCGTTGTCAAGTTCGTGGTGCATTTTAATGGCACACACGATGGATGGCCCAAAACTGGTTAAGAACGGTTCAGGAAAAAAAATAAATTTAAAAAAAGTTGCGACGCGACTGCAATTAATTTACAATGCACAACGGCAACAACACCAACATCAACAACAGACGGCGCGTGATCTATGCGATCAATGGTCAGTGGAGTTCCAGGAGTCAAGGAGGGGGCTTGGGGAACACGGCTGGCCTGGTCAGAGACAAGTGACCCCATTTCTATTGGAACCTCTGTGTGTACGTTGTTTGTGCCGCTCGTTCTACTTTGAAATTTCACTTTTCAAATGCCAGCCTGTGTGTGTGAAGCTACAATAATTAATAAGCTCACAATAATGTAATTGGCTAGTTTGTTGCTTAAGTCTTTTGAATGCAGCCCATATTAGCATATGTACAGACGCTGCAGAAATATAAGAAAAAATTAAAATAAAACACAATAATGCTGCACGAAATATGTTGGAGCATATCAAGAGAGCCAAAAGAGCAAACCACAACAATAACAACTGTAATCGGAGAGCAAGACCAAGGTCTAAACATTGACGATTTAACCTCAAACTTGGAAGTGTCACTGTCATGGCCCTTTTTACTGCTCTGCAGCCAACAGTCGAGCAACAGCAACAGCAACAGCAAAAGCAACAAAAAGTCAGCCCCAGCAGTCGTAGCCGTCGTCTTCGTGGTTGTCGCCATAACCTGTTGGCAATTCAGTTTATGACTTTTTTGCCCGGTACCGTGGTGAGTGGCTTTGAAAAGCAGAAGGGTTCAAAGCTTCCACACAAATCTTAAGGTATAAAATATGTTTATTTTTTAACTTATATTATTAAACTTTAATTAAATGTTACTACAGCTTAAATAGGTATTTTAAAATAAATTTGGTGTACTTAACAATATATTGAAAGTTCCGTAAAAATACAACTTTTAATTTCCTTTCATATAAACTTTAATGAAAGGTACAAATATTTTAGTATAACAAATTTGTTGTCCTTTTTATACCCTTGCAGAGGGTATTATAATTTTGACCAGAAGTTTGTAACGCAGTGAAGGAGACATTTCCGACCCTATAAAGTATATATATTTTTGATCAGCATCACCAGCCGAGTCGATCTAGCCATGTCCGTCTGTCCGTCTGTCTGTCCGTCTGTCCGTCTGTCCGTCTGTCCGTCTGTCTGTCCGTCTGTCGGTTGCTATGTAAACTAGTCCCTCAGTTTTAAAGCTATCAGGCTGAAACTTTGCACCGACCCTTCAATCTGTTGCAGTTAGTATATAAGTCGGAACGGCCGGAATCGGAACACTACATCACATAGCTGCCATAGGAACGATTGGGAAAACGTGCCAAAATTTCGCAATTTTTCAAGATAATTTATTTATTTTTTAGGAAACTCGTTTAAATGACTTATTTAACTTATCCTGAAAGTTTCATCAAAATTGGACCACTACATCCTATAGCTGCCATAGGAACGATGTGAGAAAATGGGTCAACGAGCATAACTCTGGTGTTTTTCAAGACAATTAATTCATTCTTGATAAAAACAGTTTTCATAAACAGTAAAGCCTTTTAGAAATTTAAAAACCCAAAAATCGGATTACTATATCCTATAGCTGCCATACAATCGATTGAACGGTTTAAAAGCAACTAGCCTGCAAGGGTATTCTAAGCTTCGGGTACCGAAGCTAGCCTTCCTTTCTTGTTGTCTATTAAAATGTTTTAAAAACAATTAATTTGGAGTAAAAAAAATATTTTCGTTAAAAATTACAAATTTTATTGAACTCTTTGAGTATGAAAACTTCTCATATTTATATGTGCATATATTTAAATTTAGCTGGAGCTTATTAAAAAATTTTCATTTGTTTATATAAATAATAAGCAAAATCCATTATTGCATAATTTAAACTAACTTGTAAAAACTTTAAATACTGTTAGGTTTAATATCCATTTCAAATAAATTGGAGTTAAGTTTTTATTTATTTTTAGAAGCGGATGGAACTGCATTGTTCATAAAAAGCTTTCACCTTTGTGTGCTGAGGCCCACTGTGCGGGCACACGTATTGCCACCAAAAGTGGGTCAACATCAAGCAAGCCAGAAAAGAGTTAAAGAAAAAAAGCGGCAGCAGCCACAGCAACAATACGAACACCAATACCAGCAACAACAACGGCAAATCACGCTGACGAACTGGCTTGAGACTGGCTCGAAGAAAGCCCGACAGAGCGAGCGAGATGGCGACAGGCTCACACACACACTCAAACAAACTGAGTGAAACAACTTGTTGAATTGCTGTGCTTATAGCAGTTGTACATTTATTTTCGGGGTTTGGCCTTTAGGAATTTATGTAAAATCGTCGTCATAGTCGCAGGCGCAGGGCTGAAAAAGGCTAAGAGGCTGGGCCCACATGATTTAGACATGGTTAATAGATTCTTTCGCATGTAAATCGTTAAGGAAATCTAAACAGTTTATTCATTTCTATAATTTTTACAGAAAATTAGTAAGGAACGATGACAATAATACCTAGCAATTAAACTATATCCATTCCTAAACTTCAAGAGCATTTTTTATTTTAAAGAAAATTAAGATAAATTAATGAAATATTAAAAAAAAAAATTTTAAAATACTAAAAATATATAAATTCATATACGGTTCTTTAATTAATATATAGACGAAGGGATTTTATCCTTGAATAATTCATTTAAATTATTACCAATCCTATAAAAGATAAGTTGAACGACTCGGTGTAGTTTTAAAGTGAAATTTGAATTTTTTGAAATGGCGTTAGTTGGTATCGATAGTTTCCGCTCCATCGCCGTGTGAGTGTGACCGTTCCGAGCGAAGTCTATCGATAGTAATGGGAATGACAGCTGAAAGAAGAAGCTGAAGCGGCAGCACCTCCTTAAATGTTTATTAAGATTGTTTTCTAATTTCCAAAAGATATGGATATTGGCGAGCTGCTGGCCTTCAAGGTGAGTACTTGTTTTTTTCGTAAGAGTCTAACTTATATGAATATACCTCTACATTAGCCGGAACAAACCCCGAAAAGGCCGCACGAGGATGAAGACGACGACTTCGACTTGGAGGCGTCGCACAAACGGGGCGGTGGCGATGAGAAAAGCAAACGCATGCGGCGCATTGCGGAGGCTAAGGAGTCGGCTCATTATGGCAAACAATCGGGAGGATCTTCAGCACCCGGCGGTACTTCCACATTTGAATTCGATCCGGAATTAACAGAGGAAGAGCGCCTGAACATCCTTAAGTACGTGGAAAATGAAGAGGCCGATGGTGATGTCTTGGACGAGCAGAGCCTGAAGAAACTGATATTAGTCTTTGAAAAGCGCAATCTTAAGAACCAGGAGATGCGCATAAAGTTCGCCGACAGCCCCGAGAAGTTTATGGACTCTGAGATTGAGCTACACACTGTCATCCAGGAACTTAAGGGCGTGGCCACGGTGCCGGATCTGTATCCTGTTCTTGTGGAACTTCATGGCCTGCACAGTTTGCTGGAACTACTGGCCCATCAAAACACGGATATAGCCGTGGCTGTTGTGGATCTTTTGCAAGAGGTCACCGACGTTGATATCTTGGGAGAAAGTCGCGAAGGCGCTGAGTCTCTAATAGAATCCCTGCGGAAGGAGCAAATCTGTGCTCTGCTTGTGCAAAATCTAGAACGCCTAAATGAACATGTCAAGGAGGAGGCTGACGGCGTGCACAATACCTTAGCTATTATTGAAAACCTTACGGAAATCGATTCAGAGTTCGTGCGGGAAGCTTCCGAGCAAGGTTTACTGGCCTGGCTGTTGAAACGTCTGCGGGGCAAGTCCCCCTTTGACCCCAACAAACTCTACTGCAGCGAAATTCTTTCCATCCTGATCCAGACGGAAAACGAGAACAGGTTACTCTTGGGCTCGCTGGATGGTGTAGATGTACTGCTCCAGCAACTGGCCGTCTACAAAAGGCACGATCCAGTCAGCAACGAGGAGCAGGAGTACATGCAAAACCTTTTTAATTGCCTCTGTTCGGCGCTGATGGCCCGTGAAAATCGCGATCGCTTCCTTAGCGGCGAGGGTTTGCAGCTTATGAACTTGATGCTCCGCGAGAAAAAAATGTCCAGAAACGGTTCTCTTAAGGTTCTGGACCACGCAATGGCTGGCCAGGATGGCCGCGACAACTGCAATAAGTTCGTCGAGATCCTTGGCCTGCGCACCGTATTTCCGCTCTTCATGAAGACTCCAAAGAGGAACAAGCAGCGTCTGCTCTCCGCCGACGAACACGAGGAGCACGTGACCTCCGTGATCGCATCAATGCTGCGGAACTGCAAAGGCACTCACCGTCAACGAATGCTGGCCAAGTTTACTGAGAATGACCACGAAAAGGTGGATAGGCTGCTCGAACTGCACCTTAAATATCTGGCTAAGGTGGAGGCCATAGACAAGGAGATCGACCAACAGGCCAAGGTAAACAGAAAAAATAAATTCCATCTAATTTATTTGTATCCCATAAGTGTGCTCCGCAAGAGACTAGTTAAAGCTATCACGATTTAGCCTTGCTCCGATCCTTTTTTTCTGTTTCATGAAGTGCGAGGAAGTGTTTAAGTCAGGCCAGCCGCAATCGGAACCAGTGTCATAAATTCAATTTTTTTTAAGATAATTAATTGATTCTTGAGAAATGACCGTTTGACAACTGCGTTGACCGATTTTAAGTCCGTGACATACCATAGGAACGATATAACTATAACGATATTATTTTTAAAGATAATTAAATCATTTTTAGCAAATATATTTTTGCCAATAAGACAAATTTTGAAACATCAGCCTACTTTACCCTTTTGTTGCCACAGGATCTGTTTGGGAGCAATTGGTTTGCAAGGGTTTTCTCAGCATCGGTCCATGACGCCACTTCTTTTTTGATAATTTTCCGATTTTTCTTAATTTTTTCTTAACCAGGATCCCAGCATTGACGAGGACGAGGAGGCGGAAAACAACTACATCAAGCGGCTGACCGGTGGGCTCTTCACGCTTCAGCGGATCGACTACATTCTGTTGGAGGTCAGTGCCACCGCCGAAAGCGTAAAACAGCGAGTCCTTCAGATTCTTAACTTACGTGGTGCATCGATGAAAACCATTCGCAGCATCATGAGGGGTAAGCATCGATTGAATAACTAATTCCAAATCATTTATTAACGCTGAAATCCCCCAAAGAATATGCCGGAAACCTGGGCGATGGCGACACTGACTGGCGGGAACAGGAGCAAACCCATATACTTTCTCTAGTCGATCGTTTTTAAGACTCACAAACAATAAACAAAAAAAAATTAATTCAACTTAAAATTTTTGAAAATATAATATATATATAGGGAATTAATATGCATTATTTGGGATTTCTCAGCTTCAATTTGTATATGGATTTGGAATTTTTAACAATGGCTTCTTCTGGTCCTGGCTGACCCCATGGCTTTGACTGTTTTTCCTCAATCGACTTCTTACCTATTACAGATGGTTTGCCCGCGGTTTTTACGTATTTGGCAATTATGGCATTTCGTTTACCCTATTTTGTATATATTTTCAATAATTTTCTTATTTCTTTTTGTCCTTTTTACTGGAATCATCTTTTTTTGTTTCTTTTTTCGCGCAAATATCCTTTTTTTCTTCATTTTTCTTGGGGTCTTTCTTGGTATCATCATCCTTTTTGTCTGCTTTTTTGTCATCCTTTTTGTCAACATTTTTGTCACCCTTTTTGTCATCGTTTTTTTCACTTTTTTCGCCATCTCTCTTACCTTCTCCCCTAGGATTCAATAAAAAAATTAAGTTAGCAATGACGTAACGATCCAACCGAATACTAACAACATACAAGCGTGTTCAGCTTAAGATTGTTTGTGTTTTAATTTAAAGCAAACTAAATAGCATAATACACAATCTGGAACTGCTTTCGAAGCGGTTTCGCTCTTTAATAAATAAAATTTAATTAATTTTGCAAAAATCACAATTTAATCATATTTTCTGATCCATTTACTATTATTGAAGTGCAATTAACATTGACTATATAGATTGTTGATGTGCATAGGGAACTTTTGGATTATTCGAATTATCTATGACATATCTTAGAACTCAACAGTTTTAAACTTAACATTTTTGCAAAATTAATTTATCAATTGTTCGACCGATAGTAACAAATACGTATGCTCTAACTACGAACCGATGGCAGAGTTTCATTGAGTAGTTTTGCGGGGCTAGAGTAAATGTTTGGTTTTAATTTGTCGTCCACTTTTTTGTGTGTTTCATGTGTTTATGGTGGTTGACTTAGCCATAAATGTATGGATTTATCTACTTTTGGGCATCGGGAATCTCGAAGTTCACATCCATCTTCATTTCGCGCGCCAGCTTGACGATCTGTGCCAAGTGTACAGCCAAATCAGCAGCCTTGTCGAGATCATCGCGGGCCAGAATCTTCAGTCCAGAAGTTCGGATCAGCTCACGAGCTTCCTTTACCTTGGTACCCTGCAAAGAATTTATACAACCATTTTAAATAAAATTTAAATTTTAAAATATTTCAATTTAAATCGCCGATAACTCACCTGTAGACGGACAACAACTGGCATTTTCAGATTCAGATCCTTGGTCGCTGAAATGATACCCTCGGCAATAACATCACATCGCATAATGCCACCGAAAATGTTGACCAAAATGCAGAGCACTTTCGGATCGGACGTAATGATCTTGAAGGCGGCCTTAACTGCCTCGGCAGTAGCGCCACCACCAACATCCAGGAAATTTGCTGGCTCGCCACCGTACAACTTGATTATGTCCATGGTAGCCATGGCCAGTCCAGCACCATTCACCATGCAGCCAATGGTTCCATCCAGGGCAATGTAGTTCAGATTGTACTTCGCCGCCTCTACCTCCTTGGGGTCCTCCTGGGTCCAATCACGCAACGCAAACAGCTCCTTCTGACGGAATTCCGCGTTGTCGTCGAATCGCAGTTTGGCGTCCAAGGCAAAGTCTGTGAGAATTCAGTAAAATGATTTAAAGGTGCGTACATAAAGCCAAGATTTAACAACGATTTTGTTAAAAAAAACAATCTACTTATCAAAAGACCAATGACCATTAAGCAAAGTTAGTTATGTATACTTACAGCCTGGAAAGGTCAAGATGAAATCCGGAATAAATACGATCGCAAATGAGTTAATTGGTTAGGAGAGATGAGGCATTAAAATTAGTTACACACAAAAATACATTAATAGGAACAGAAACTCTAAACTTACAGCCGGTAAGGGCATCCTCAGCGTAGGGGTTGATTTCAACCAAAAGGGCATCCTTTTTGACGAACAATTGGTACAAGTTCATAAGCATCTCCACGTGTTGTTCCTCACCTTCGCCGCCTAGGCCGACTTTCTCGATGATTTTTGTGGCCTGTTCACAGGTCAAACCTGTGGCAATGTCGATGGGTTCGTAGAGGATGGCTTCTGGGCTGCTGGCGGCCACCTCCTCAATATCCACACCTCCCTCTTTGGAGGCGATCAAGACTGGACCCTAAAAGTGGAATTACATTAGTGTTTCTTAATAATACGCAATGGCTAATAAAGTCAAAATTTTTAATTATGTATTTAATACTCTACGGGCAAAGGTAGTATGCATTCATTCAGTATGCATTCATCGATAGTATAATTTAATTTAATTTAAACTTACGTTAAACGCACGCTCCATCATAACAGCGAAGTAGAACTCACGTCGGGGGAACTTCCTCTCGGCGACCATCACTTTTTTGCAGATGCGGCCAGCCGCCCCGGTCTGCTTGGTGACCAGTAGCTGGTCAATCATCTTAGAGGAAATCTCCTCAGCAGTCTGGGGGCTGTTAAATAATATGGAATTAATTCAAAGCCAAATCCAGCAAACTTGTAATTAGATCTTACTCGTAGACCACTCGTACGCCTCCTTTAAGGCCATTCTTGAAAGTTCCCTTGCCACGACCTCCGGCCAGGACCTGCGCCTTCAGCACCAGATTATCTGTCTTCAGTTTGGTGGCGATCTCACTGGCTTCCTTGCCGTTCTTGGCAACAGCAAAGCTGAAAAAAAAATAAGTCACTTAGGAAAAGAAACAATTTTGGTAATTCTCATTTACGATTGCAACTCACTGAACCCAAGCAATAACGTTTTGATAAGGAAGATTTACGTTAATTTACTTATCAGTGTACGTCAAAATTGTAACCCATAAATGGCTCAAGGTCAATCGGACATTCGCAAGATTCAAAGGGGATCTAAGGTTATTGCGATTTTTCAAACAAACATAAATGTAAGTATGCTCTGGGTTATCAGATTTATCTTATAAAACTTTATTTTAGCAAATCATTTAACTTTATACATGTTATCAGCTTCCATTTAAAATATTTTTACCACTTGCACTTTAATTTGTTATTCAAACTTTTGTTTCTTGATGCTATTTACCTAAGTTTATTTAAAAGTCATTACTTTTTTAAATAACTTATATTCAACTTATTTTTACTTCGTTAATGATTTAACAACTAATATTTACCAAACATATTCTTGTTTCTATCTATTCAGACTTATAAAAAGTTTCAATGTTTAACATCCATTCACTATCTTCGCTTTTAAATCTTATCAAGCCGCGCGTCACTGACCTGTGCTGCTTGGATCAATCAAATCTTATCACCCTTATCATCGGTGGCTGCATAGCTTTGTTTACCCCAGCTACTTAATGTAAATTATTAAGTTGAAACAAAGTCCAAGACAAAAATAAACCGAAGAAAACGTCCAAGCCACGACAATGCGTAAGTTTGACTGAACTTTGGACTGCAAAATTGTGGCTCGCGGCTGTGATTGTTTGGTGATAATTCATAGTGCTTTACTCACCGAGGTGTTGGGATCTTGCTTTCGTTAAGGAGCGAGTAAGACACATGTTCCTGCACATTGAGGTTTCTCAACTGCTGTACAGCGACGGGGGCCAAGCCAAGGATCTGAAAAGTACACACAAAATATAAATCTACATTTTTACTTGTTACGAATAGTGCCTAGAATTTTACAGTGCACTAAAGGAGATTATCGAACCCTACAAAGTATAGGGTTCCGGCAAATCTTGTATATAGACACGTACGTCTAGCAATAACATAATAAACAAAAATAGAAAGACTACCTTTTGGGTCCGAAGATTAGAATACCCTTGCAGACCAGTTGGCCGATTATTTTGTTTTAGATTTCCTTAAACGGCTTTAATGTCTATTAAAACTATATTTTCCAAGAATGAATCCAAGAATTATCTCCCATCGTTCCTATGGCAGCGACAGGATTATTCATTAGTGATTTATAAAAAATCAAGAAATTTCTAAAAAATGGAAGCTGTGATGCAGTGTTCTGATTATTCGGCATATTCACTACACAAGAAAAAGAAAGATTGGTGCTAGTTTCCAGACCGATAGCTGAGACTATTTCACATAGCAGTCGACAAACGGACAGACATACATACATGGCTACATCGACTCGCCAGGAGATGTCTCCTTCTCCGCGTTACAAACTTCTGGTTAAAATTATAATACCCTCTGCAAGGGTATAAAATGTAGTTACATATCTTGTTTTTACAACTCACGTATTGCACTATCTTATTTAACTTTTCATTAATACTCAATAATAAATTATAAAGTACATACAGTATTTTTTATATTACAGATTCATTTTAAATAATTATTATTTAAAGAAAATACTTCAATTTTCCTTTAAATCAAATTCAGAGATAATAGCAATTTCAGTCACGAGGTCAAAGTCAAACATAATACACGTATAAAAAACAAAAAACTTGTTCGCTGAATCATGTGAAAAAAAAATATAAACAAATATGGGTTAGAAGCAAAGAGCATTCCGTCTAGGAGCTTAAACGGTATTTCATGATGATAACCAAAGCCAATTAACAGATTAAAAATTTAATTAGAGGGCCGGGCACCACAAACAACAACAAGAACAACAACAAAATATAGCAACAGTTGTCATCCGCTCATTGATAAAGAAAAAGTGGGATAAATAAGGCTTTCAAGGTCCGCACGCATACACATGAACACTGATATTGCCGAGTTGCGTCACACCGACACAAGTCAGGTGTCTGCGATGACCGCCAGGGGCTCTGCGATCGGTACTCTCTTTCACACTCTCTCTTTCGCCAATTCGAGCTCACTTGCTATGAATTTGCTCTGAATAAAAATGGGCTAAAAGCAAACGAGTCACGAAATTAACGCGAAATTCACACAAATATAAATATGGTTATCAAGCCCAAAGATCCTCACCCCCGCACCATAGATCCGTCATAAACTCGCACTGTGCAGTACCCGCTCTCCTTCTATGCCTTTCTCTCTCTCTCTCTATCGCTTTTGCCATTATTATGTAAAGTGGCAAGTTTTGCATTTACAAAAATACATTTAATCGGTAATTGCAGTGTTACTTACCTTTTTTACCGCCGCGGGCCTAACGGATTCGAGAATGGGACCGCTCGTACGTGCCAAAAATGAAGCCATTTTATACTGAAATTGAGTAAAAAACGAAGTAAATTGATGGGGCACCGATTTTGACTTAAAAATCTGCTTACTTTTTTCCGTCTCCTGCTTAACAGTGTGCCCAGAGCTAACCTGACAAAATACACCCATTTGTTAAGCTTTTAAAGCCATATATTGAATATATCGATAAATGAGAAGAGAGATTATGTATTGGCGGTAACTTTCAAAAATTTTTAGGTTTGTGTTTTCCGATAGCATTCCCACCATATTTCAATAATATATGGGCTAAAGCATATTGAAAAACGTGGAATAGTCGAGAATCTTTTATTAAAAGGAAATGAAATGACATATTTTGAAATTATTATACCCATACAGACGGTATTATACTAGTATTTCTTAATCGGGTGAACTATATCTTTTAGCTGCCAGACAAACGATCGGCCTGCTTGAAGGCAAGGTCCTGCAAGGGTATTCTAAGCTTCGATTTCAGTTTTTTTTCATGCATTCTGAGTTACAGTCTTAAATGTTGATGTAATTTTTCATTCAGTTAAGTATGCTTGGGTAAAATTTTTATTGCTTAAAAATATACGTACATATTTGTTTTTATATTTTCGTTTTTGATTTCTTAAAATCAAATGCGTTTTTTTTATATGTTTTTCTCCAGGGAGAACCACTTAAATTAAATTTAGCTAAGTCCTTTAAAGGCCAAACAATATCAGCATTCAGTACAGAAAGTTCTTAAACAATTATTACTTTGAATGGTTTTTTGGGTCGAAAGAATTTTTAAAACCACTCAACACAACTTTATAAATATATAAAACAGATTTGGTCAAAAATAGTTTAAAAAAAGTATTAACAAAAAATTGGTTTATTTTCCCTTTTATTTATAGTTTTTCCATTTTTTTTTTTAATTTTACATTGCAGCTTGTTATATTGTGGACATACAAAAAAAAAACGTGATCACTTTCAATACATACAAATAACATACATTCGGGACAATTAGTTTATGAATAGCAGAGAGCTCTCTAGAGAAGTTGGTGAACAAGTATTAACTATTTATCACTCTACCACAAACACAGGCATTGCGCGCGCACTTCCGCCAACGTGTCTGCAGCAGAGTGGGAGCTTTTTGAGAAACTTTTTTTTTTTGGGTAAACGGAAACAGGAACACGAAAATCGCGCAAATGCTTCACTTGAATTCGCTTGGCACATCAATAATAAATCAGCCGCGGCGTTGATTTTGTGCAAGCGAATATTTCAAGACAAGCAAGTGCATTTTCAACCCGATCCAAAATGCAGCATGACTCAAATACATAAGATAGTACATGAGCATGAAACACTTTGGCCCACACGAAATGGGAACAGAAAACAGATTATAGCATTTGCAATGATTTGCATTTAAATATCATTTTGCGTTGCAATTTAGTTTAAACTACAGATTGCAATGGAAAATGTTTAGGGAAAAGTTGAAGTTTTTAGAAAAGTCTTCCAAAACCTGAAATTATTTCGTAAATGAATGTTTACACAGTTTTTGGGACAGAAACAAAAAGTGTGTGAAACCTCAGGGAATTAGGAAAATAATAGCAGGTCGGAAAAACTAATGAAAAAGTTAAAATCTAACAAAATACACAAATTAAACACTTAGATACAACACAAGCACACGAATATAAATACAAAAAACATTTAAAGGGACGAAGACACATAAAACATATTAAAATTAAGAGAATTCCATTAAAAGTAGCGTGCCGTCAGCGTGGATAAATCATAAAATCATCTTTGTGGTTGGACCGGTCCCAGCCCAGTCAAATATTTTAGATAAGATCCCAGCTCAATATTCCAAACTTGATTCGATCATCTGCAGCACCCTTTGCCGCCCGATTTTGTTCCAAAATAGATACGGCTCCTTGGATCCTGTGACGGGTCGGGGTGCACTATAAAAATGGAATTCGATTATTTTATTTAAATAACTTATTTATACTTGATTCAGTTGCAAAGGTTTTTGAGCACATCAGATTAAAAACAAGAAAAACCATACCCATTTCTTCAAAATCAAGGTTAGAAAATTTTGAGTTGCCTCTATATGAAAATAGAGTAACATCAAAATAAATTGCATACTTTAAGGGATAAATTAAACATACAGCAACAACAAATATATATATATTTTTTTAATTATTCAAAATGGCTTGAATATGAGTATTTAAACATATATTTATTAAAGAAATCTATCATTAAAATTTCGGTATTCATATTGAAGTAAGACGCACACCCGGCCATGGCCTTATCACGTCACAAAGAACCGGTCAAATGTTCAAAGATTAAATAAATTAGTTTTAATAAAGTCAATATTGTTGCATATGTTATTCAATTAATTGATTCGAAATGTAATGATCTTTGAAAACAAACAAACCTAATTGAACTCATCTTTTTGCTCACTTTAGCTTGAGTGTTCCGACATAAATACAAAGAATTCTCAGTTAGACAGACATCAAAATAAGATTGCTTAGACGAACTTCGAGGTCATTCCATAGAAAACTAGATTATTTGCTCACCTTTGGAAACAATCGAATCGAACAATGTTACTCTCGTTGATCAGACACGAGTGTATGTCGATGACCTTCAAGTGACCCCTTCCCTCGCTGCGGATGAACCTGTTGAATCTGGTGATCTTGTCGCACAGATCTCTATCGTGGCAGTAGTTCGCCAACGGTGCTAGATTTGTGAGAATCGGCACAAAGCGCCGGCTGTGCATTTCCTTGATCAGCAGTCGGAAATCGTGTTCGATCTGAACTAGCGGTCTGCCCCTCATTATGTCCACCGATCCGATGTTGACGATGATCTGGGTGCCCTCGGGAAGGTAAACCTTCCTCAACCTATTGCGGGCAGCAATGATCGTCTGCCCAGAGGCACAGAGTCCTGACTGAAGTATCCGCTCGTAGCGCTTGAAGCGGCAATTAAGCTCCATGCGGGCCAGATATAGAAGAAAATCATCGCCCATGAGCGGAAAATCTAGCAGAAAGGCATCGTAATCCGAGCTCATGGTCAGCATCGAATCATTATGCGTCCCACTCGATAATGTTGTGGGAGTGGGAGTAAATTCATGACGTCTCTTTAGTTCATTGATCCCTCTGTCTGGGTGGGTGAACATATCCTGCTGGTGGTTTATGTTCTCGTTGGAATTTTTGATGGGGTTCTTGCCGTGTTGGCAATGCTCGGAAGCCGCAAACTGAGACGGCTGCTCGGAGGCATCGCAATAGATATTGGTGGACACTGGCACTGGTACTGGTAATTCACTCACGCTAGATCGTTGGTAGAAATTGTTGAGATGATTCCAATTGTCTTGGTAACACCAGTTCGACTCCCCTGCCGCCTTGGCCAATTGCTGCAGGGGAACCGACTTGGTCGGGATGGCGGTATCCACCAGTTTATCGGTAATCCGGTACTCGGGATTCCGATCCATGTTCAGGTTGTTGCTGTGGAAGTTTTTCAGCGGGGATAGAGCCCTTCGCTTGTACTGGTACCTCCAAAACCGGGGCGGGG
Source organism: Drosophila setifemur (assembly GCA_021224005.1). Lineage (NCBI taxonomy): Eukaryota > Metazoa > Arthropoda > Insecta > Diptera > Drosophilidae > Drosophila > Drosophila setifemur. The sequence goes on along the minus strand of JAJJHY010010948.1, from coordinate 1,512,443 downwards.
CACGCGGCTTGCTGTTCTCATTGCTGAAATCACTCCGTTGCTTCTGGTTTAGAACCATCTCGTGCAGGTGACGAGTATCCTTGTTGGGCTTCAGGTTGAATATCCGCATGCCGGTTTCGCTGCACTCGGCGGTCACGTACGGAATGGTGAGCAAGAAGTCGGTCACGTTGTCATGCAGCGGAAAAGGGTTGCCCGTCTGTTTCCGATATTCACCTTAAAGAAATTTGCACATCAAATATATTAGCATTTTACATTGCAAACACTAACTGAAAGCTATATAATAATCTGATATAGTTTTATTTCGATTAATCATTAAAACTGAGCTAGTTTTTTACATAAGATATGTATAAGCTGTTTGCCTATTTTACCTTAACAAGAAATAAAAGGATCAAGTAACTGCGATATTTGTAACCACATGAAGGTCAAAACTAAACTTTATTCTTCAAATGGATACGTTATAGGCAAATATAAACATAACTCCATACTAATCACCAAAGTTTTTCTTCCTTGAATAGATTTCATAATTTGATGATACCGAAATTAAGTGTGAATACAATTTTAATATGATAATATTTAAAATATCATATTATTTATAGAAAGCTTTATACGGAATGACATTTTACTATTTAATTATACATACTTCTTAAATTATTTAAAATAATTCAGAAACCAAATGCATTAAAAGGAATATCGCAAAAGCGAAAAGCATAAAGGATAATTTGACAACATATTTTTGAACACACAAAATAAAATTAAATTTTTCCAATAATTCCAAAAGACAATAAAAAAAAGTATAAAAAAAATATTTAAACTGAAAATATAGCTAATTGAAATTACCAAAAAAAAAAAATGAATGCACTTTGGTTGCATGACGAATAATTCCCCCATTTGAGGGTTACCTACTTTTGATGCTCGATATCGTAATTCCATTCTGGGCGTGGGACAGCAAGATCGCTCGCACCTCGGCATCGATATCGGGATTTTCCTCCCTCACGGCTATGTAGTTGCTCTCGATGATGGTCATTTTCTTGCTGCTGTAACTCTGACTTTTCGCACTGTAACTGTTCTTCTCGTTGCAGTAAACCTCTTCCGTGGAAATCAGCGTTGAAGAGAAAAGTCTGGCCACGAACTCCAACTGTTGGTGATTCTGTCCGGTGACGTCATCGGCCAATGGAACTTTCCAAGGCTCCTTCGGTTCGGTTCGGTTCTTCCCGCCCGCCTTGAAGATCCTGTGAAACTGGCGCACGAATTTGGATTTATCGCCAAATACGGAACAATCGGCCTTCACAAAGATCCTGTAGAATCGACTGGAGGACCTCTGGCGAAAGGAGGCGGGCTGCTGGAACTTCTGGCACAACTGCTGCAAACACGTGGTCACGCGTTTTTTCACTGCCCTAAGGCGATCGCTTTTGCTGGTGGTGGTGCTGGTGGTGTTGGTGTTAGTGATCGGCTCGCTATGAAATTCACTTCTAATTGAGGCCATCGCTCGGACGAAAGTGAGTTGTCTCCGTCTTATCTCTCCCAGATCTTTCCTTCTACGTCTCCATTCATTCCGTTCTATGGGCATAAGCTCCCTTCCATTTGGAGAGTTGTTGGCGAGGGAAAGTGGATGAGACAAAGAGCGCAAAAAAGGGTAACAGGTTCTAGTTAGAGTATGTAAATACATATGTAAGTATTCACATTTATTATCTATACTTTGTAATCTAAAAAATCTAAAGAGAAGAGAAAAAAAGAAACAAGGGAAAACTTGCTTCCAAGATCAAGTTTAATAAAGCTTCAGCAATATATGTATGTGAATAATCAGCTTTCCGTCCACGTTGGTAAAGAATTTTACTAGATGAATTCTATATAAAAAAAAAAAATTTCAATTTGAGATTGGGGTCGGTGGAGCGAATTGCTCTAGTTTTTAGGCTAAGTTTTATTCTGCATCCAAATACACACAATTATGCTATATATTTTAGAGCTTTTTTATTTGCAGAAGCAAATTAAAATGTATATAATCTCGGAGAGTTAATAAGTATTTTATTAGGCTGACATTCTTCTGTGCCTGCAAAAGAAATGATTTAAATTAATTATTTATCTCATGGCCATTACAAGTTATGAGGCGATTACTTTGAGTCATTTCGATCACATATAAAGCTGTTTACGAGCCACTGAAACAATTACATTGAATTACCACCTGTATAACCATCTGCGAGCCATTACGCAGAGCAGTTTGCACTCAGATTCAGCTGGATATTCAGTTTACTGGCCTTTCTCTTGGACCAGATTAGGAGATTGCAGGCCAGTTGGTCTGCAATACTTAATAAGTAATTACGAAGTAATACAAATTCCACAATAAATCAAACAGGGCCGCCGAGAATTACCACGAGCGGTGGGTCTGATTATCGCAAATGGAGCTGCTATAAACAATTCCCGAAGATGATTATCACACAAACGCACCTGGAACTTGAAAATGGGGAAGAATAAGTACTTTAGGGGTTATTCAACGATTGATGCATGATTCAAGGGCCTTAATACAATTTTAGCGGAATTCTTACTCCGGATGGGCAGCAGACATTTGGAAAAAGTTGTAAACCCTCTAAATTGTACAGTCCTTTACAGTGGAGTTTCTAAAGTAAATAAAATAGTATATTGACAGCTTTAATTTAAATTGTTTTTTATTTAACAAATATTTTATTAAAATATATATATGAGCATTACTCAAATGTTAGCATACAATTTGTTTTATTTTTATTTATTTTTATTTATTTGTGCCCTATACAAACACAAAAAACTCAAGTTTGAGTTTAGGCAAGTTCGTCTGCGTTGTCACAAAACGTTCCTAATTCAGAGGAAGCTCCGGAGACGTGACAAGCAATACTAAACGGAAACATTGAGCCAGAGCCATTGATAAATTTTTTCTGTACCCTCACTTCTTTGTGCTGAATTTGTAATCCCAATAAACCAACATGGGGTTAATCAGTCAGATTGTTGTGCTATTTAGCCATCCCTTTTCGGGATGTAAAGCTAATATTTAAAAGGCATTCGCATCACGGAGCAATTGACCGTTAATAACAGCAATTTGCCTTCATGTGTGTCAAAAGCACTCACAGAAATCATCACTGGTTCTCTTAGAACTACAGTGGTGCCTCGCTACGTCAAGCAAATATACTATTAAACATATATATATCAAATATCAAAGAAAGGGTTTTTTCTTTTCTTGCAATTGCTTTTGGCACCGAAGTCTGAAATTAATATAAAATTACTATCTTATACTAAATCGAGGATTTTGTTGTCATTGTTTTCCCTTATCCTTATGCTTTTTTTTATTAATAAAAAAAGCAAGATTTCCTTAAATCAAATAGCCAGTAAAGTTAACATTGCAATTACATTACGTATTACAATAATTATTTTGTATACTTTATGTTATTATTGTCTCATTACTCTATTACTATTATATTGTTTGCAATATTTTATTTATCCCTTTCCCCTATTATAGCCATTTGATTGACAACTTTGAGGTGGAATGGCAGCTTGCAATTTACCGCCTAGTAGTATAAGCAATAATTTTCATTGGGTTCAACTGCATTTCTGCATAAATTATGGAATCGGCACAACTGGCAGCAGTCTTTTCTAGTTTGTTTACCAGCAGTGTGATATTATTTCGCAGAGGGCGGCAAAAGTTGGGGGATAGGCTAATCAATTTATGTATAAAATTTTATGATTTGCTTAGTTGTGGGTGTACGTACCTGTCAATCCGTTGAAATGCGGAGAATGCCTGGAATGCTGAATGTCAATTCAATTCGGAGATGGTCAAACGATTTGGCCCCACTGGAATCTGATAACCGTTGAACAGCTCCGTCACTAATTCCCCTTAATTATCCTTATCCGTTTCCAGAGTCTGGGTTAACATCTGTTATTATTGTGCTCCTGCCAATCGTCGGTTATAGGCCTAAATCAGGGCGCCGCAGTGCAAACACACGTAATTAGAGCCCTTTTATACATACATATATATGTATATGTACATATGTATATATATATGAGAATTTGTGCACTGAAGGAAAACTGGAATTAATGATCTAAAGGAACGCTACAGTTGAGCCCTTCCCTCAAAAACAAAACCTGAGAGTACAATTAAGAATATTTAATTGCGAACTTCTTCCTTTCTAATCAATTCGGTTTATTTTGAAATGAATGATTTCATAGGAATGATGGCCTTTCTTATTTGTTTAAAAGACATTTTTTCCAGTGTTTGCCACCTCCTTTTGCGACCGTTTACGAGTTGGCCAACAGATTGGAACTAGCATACTTCATGCTTCAGATAAACGGTTAAGCATGTGTCTGAGTGTGGGGCCCTTTGGCAATTAATCAAGGCTAGGTGTCGAAGACCGAAGAATGCTTCCGATTCCGGTTTCTGACCCCCCGAGGAAGACCTTAGTTTGAGCCATACGATATGGGAAACGTGACTTTTGTGGCAAAGCTTGTAACTTCTTTTTTTTGTATTGAAGAACATTGTAGTTACAGAAAACAAAACCCACTACTTCTTAAGGCATCGCAAATTATAAAGTTTGTTATTTGCAAATAGGAAGATTAATTAAAAATACTAATATAAACTTAATTATTTTTATTAATTATTATTTTGAACTCCATGCTTGGTGATATTTAGATTAAAGACAAGATGCAAAAGAGAGCGAGGTAATATATACTTGCAGTCACGCACCTTTTTATTTCAAGTGCATTTGTTTTACGTGATTTTCTTACGATATTTACAAATCGACAATTGCAAAAAGAACCGGATGGAGAGAGCATACAACCGAAACACTATCCTCTCTCTCTCTCTCTCTCTTACGAACCGGCTTTTGTTGCTCGCTTAATTTTCTCTCATTGCAGTGCTCTCTACCAGGGCTGAGTACATTACAGTATTAAAGTACTAAAAACAGTAAAGTTTTTTGCCATGAGAGCAACGGCGAAGAGAGACTGAAATGTTTCTCTCTTCAGATTTGCTTGTGTTTTTATTTCGACTATCGAAAGTCAGCAACGTTAAGTTAGGCTTATTTATTCCGTTTCAAACAGCCCTCAACCGTATAAGACTGCAATCATTTAACAGAAAAAGGGAGAACGAATCGGTTTTTTAAACTTTAGAAGGATCGAAAGTAATTCGAATGTAATTTAATTGTATTAGAAGGTGATGCGGCAGGAAAATTAAGAATACTAATTTTTCGAATGAAACAAATTAATAAATTATAATAACATATTAAAAATTGTAATGTAAATAAGAGTAAAAATATCATTGAATATTTTTTAAAATTATTTTACATACAAAATACGAAGTAAAGCATGTGAAAATTGCGAAAAATACGAAGTTTAACATGTGAAAATTGCGAATGAGAGAATGTAATTGCTCAACTAACAGTAATTGAGAAATGAGTATGCTAAGAGAGCAAATCTTTCAGTGAGCAGTGTCGTGGGCCGTTCTCGCATATTAACATTGACTTTAACAGAAATAAAACCCTTAAAATAACGATTTCATTGTTCTACTATTTTTAAATATTTATCGGATCAATCAGATTCTCTGTTTTACCTCCAAAGTTAGCGATCAGTAAAATTAAGCGACAAACCACCAATGACCCGTCAAACGGATAAACGGTTGTTTATCCATCTACCTCTTCTCTTTCTAACAATGCCGAATCGAACCGATTCAAAATATTTTTTGGACCGGTTGAGGGTTGTTGATTTATTTCTGCTACACGGTTCACCAATGCAAATACACGAATGCACCGTTCAAACAAAGTTTACAGAGTCGAATACACGAATGCAAACTAAATGCAAGCCTTAACCCTTAGTTGATACCTAGGACCCAACGGTTTTGGTAAATAATTTTACCCAAGACATTCTGAATGAATGGTATATTAGTACTTATTTTATTATTTACCACTTAGTATACAAATTATATTCATAAATATACAATAATATTTAATAGAATATAATCGCGAAACCCATCGGGAACACACCATTGAGGATTCGTAAGCGGGTACCATTAATATTAATTGATAATTAAAATAATTCTCTAAGAAATTTAAGTATTCAATTATTTAAATTTTGGTTAGTAACACTTACCAAGTGCATCAACGGTTAAAATAATTGCATTTTATACTGAACACCTTGTCTCTCTCAATCTCTCTCAATTTCTCAGCGTATTCCTCAATGCCTCTGTCAATCTCTTATATGCATACTCAGTTCCTCAGCGAACGCTCAACCGTGCGGTTGTGCGCGGATGGTTTTTTTTAACTACGGCTACGAGCTCGAGTTTTGACGTAAACCCCGTAAAAACACAATTTGAAAGCATTTTTAAATAAATAAAAAGTATATCAAAGCACTGCAAGGTATTGATAGTGCCATCGATATTCTCCATTTGGTCGTATTTGACTTTGCGAGCAAGCGGTTGAGCTGAAGCGGTAAACAAACGAAAACCGAAAAAAATGGCGCGCGTTTTTCTAAATAACAAAGAAGAATATAACAATAACTAAGTGGGAAATAAGTTACAGTCCAATGAAAAGTATTAAAGTCGAAAAATGTTGCAAGCAAACGGCAACCAAAATCCGCAACGAGTGTTATATTATTAACGAAGTTAACAAGAAAATATACAGAAAGTGTAGTTTTAAACGAAAACATAACATATAAAACCTAAACAAATAAATTATAACAAGCAAATAACAGCAAATCGAATGCGAAAATACATGCAAAGTTGCACGTGTGTGCGTGTGTGTTTTAGAAGCGACATAGTGCAATAAATAAGCAACAACGGCGAACAACTGTAAACAAGCCAAGATGACGCGCGAGGAAGAGGAAGAGGTGCGCTCTCTGCTCTCCCGCCACCAGGAGCGCATCATGCTGGACCTGGGCAGCACCGATCTCGTGACGGTGCTCGTGAAGAACTCGGTGCTCAGTCAATCGGAGGAGGATCTCCTACTGAAGCCCTATAATGCAATCACGCCCACGCCCTCCTCGGCAGCCGTCCCTGCCGACGTCCCAGTTCCAGTTCCAACCGTCGAGCTCCCCGGCAGCGCGCCATCGCTGACGAAAAGGAAGCTGAGCGCCGTGGCCAGCAGCGGGAGTTCCGGAAGCGGGGGCAGCGGCGGGAGCGGATCCTCGCGCTGCGCCAGCGTCAACGGCGACGCCATTAGCGACAACCGCTCGCTCACTCCATCGGGCACCTGCTCGGGATTGGGCGACGCCGAGATCCTGCGACTGCAGTGCTCCAATCTCATCGAGATCATTGCCAAGAGCGGCTTCGAGAAGTTCAAGCAGTTCTGCTACGCCATCGAGTGCGAGTGTCCGCAGCTGATCGAGGATCTAATTAACGATCGTCTCAAGAGCGGTGAGTGTTCCCCTATTTCGTGCTCCTCCCTTTTCCCCACACCCTGCAAGCGAGTCGCGAAAGCACCCTCTGCCAACCGGTTCCTTGATCTACCTGATCCCCTGTGCGTTGGCTGCTTTAGTAGGCCATATCTTAGCTGTATATTATTCACGTAATTATCCGTGATCGGTTCTTGAATTTCCCATCTCTGCTAATTGCCTTTTTGTTGTGCAGTGAACACTCGCTATATATTAAAACGGAATTTCGAGTTTTGGTAAATACTTATTTCAACATAGAATTGCAAGAGTATTGCTTAAATCCCATTACTAATAGTTTATAGCTTATTTTCGAGCGTTATTTATTAACTTATTAATTAATCGCTATCGGTTCTCGAATTTCTCATCTCGGCTAATTGCTTTTAGCTATAAAGTGATCATTTGCAAAAATTGAAATTGCTAAATTTAACTCATATTTGAGATGAACAGCCAATAGGATAATGATGTCGTTGGTTGGTTGGCTTAAAATTAAATCCACACAAATTTTAATGATAGAGCGAAATAAATGTATTTTGTTGTTTTGAATTCATATGTAATAGGACGAGACAACTAAAAACGATTCAAATTGTTAGTCATTTTGGGTTTTATTTTAATATTTAGCCCTATATTTCAATGTAGAATTGAATGCTCTTTAGAATGTTATCTGTAATAAAAAAAATCTTCGAACGATCACCGTATTTCCAGTTTCTTGCGCTTTTGCCAACTTGTGCGTGGGAGTTGGTGTCGGAGTGGGCGGAACGCCTTCCATTTACAGTGGCGCGTTAATAATAATTGACATTATATGAGATTTCTGCGCTGATTATCGAAATGCGGTATTTATGCAGATTTTTTTTATGAGGTGGCAGGTGACTTTGCTCACGTTCTGACTGTGTTATAATATGAGCACTTTGTTTCTTGGAATTTGACTTGTTTGAGATTTTCAAATAGAAGTTTCAAATGAAAGAACGAGAAGTGCTAAATCAACAGAATGAGATATCTTGAAAAGATAAATTTTTGTCTTTGACTGATAAGAAAATTCTTGATGGTGGTTCATCAAAAAAGGGAAACAAGTAGTGTTAAGGATTTGATATTAAGTTTGCGTGTTGTGTTGATGAATAACAAGCTGAATAATTGACAAAAATGTATTGCAACTATTTTATTTGTCATTATCATTAATGAAACTGATACCATCACCATAGATAATAAACCGATTACCACATTTTTGTTATGCATTTCTATAACAGAAAGATCTGCCACATTCCGTTAAAGATTAAAAAAAAACTCGTAGAATTATCTTACGGATGATCTTACTCAATGAAAGATGATCTCCCGTTTATAAAAGCATTCCAAGAAACTACACCCACATTCCAATTAAATATATTTTACTTTGCAAAATTAAACTCTCTGAGATCATACCTTGGCCGTCTGCGCTATACCCACTCCCATTTCTCTGAATCTGGCATTTCCTCCAACCATCAGTCAAAAGTTCGTACAGCTGTTGCGGCATCCACGCGCTGATTCATTGACCCACAACTTCAGCAGTTGTAGCCAAGCCCATCCAAAAGGCAAAAACCTAAATTGTGCTGCCCAGACTTGTAAATTACCCCAACGAAAGACAGAAGACAGGAAAATGAGGAGAAGATGTCGGCGCAGAACACAAAATAAAACCTAACTAAATTAAGATTACAAGCTGAAATCAGCCAAAAAAAATCTTGTTCTTTGATTTCGCTTGTTGTTTTATGCCCCTCTAATGAAATAGTTGTCGGAGGGAGTAGAAAACAAAATAACCATACATTCAAATAAAACGAGGAAGGAAGGCTAGCTAGGGGGTTCGAAGCTTAGAATACCCTTGAAGACCAGTTGCCTTTAAACCATTCGATAGTTTGTTTGGCAGCTATAGTATAAAGTGGTGCGATTTTTTGTTTTTTGATTTTATATATCGGCTTCAATGGGTATAAAAACATGGCTAGTGGAAAGTTACATCCCGATAGCTTAAAAACTGAGAGACTAGTTTACATAGACACCGACAGTCGGACACGGCTGGTGATGCTGATCAAGAATATACATAAATACCTTATAGGGTCGGCTCACTGCGTTACAAACTTCTGGTCAAAATTATAATACCCTCTGCAAGGTTTTAAAAAGGTCCACACATCTTTGGATACAGACATAAAAGCAAACCCAAAGCAATAGCTTGAAAGCAAAGAAGTAAAACAGATTCGTTGAAGTTAAGAACAGAAGTGAGTTACATTTTTCGGATTTACTGACAAAAATAAAATGCTCTTTGTGTAGATATTAATTGAGATTCCACAAAAATGATTTGGATGCTGTTGTAAGAGTTAAAGTGTTAAAGTATCTTACTATAAATACAACCAGAAATTTAAAAATATCTTAAATGCACTGATGAATCTATTTGTCAATAAAAAATAACTTTTTTAAAATCCAATTAGGCAATTAAATTTGAAATTATTATTTCTAAGGGAACGAAAAACATATATTTAATTTAAAAAACATTTTTTTCAAAAACCCAATGAACAAATATATTTTTAAAAAGAGCATTTACTAATTAGCAATTAAATCCGCAACAAATCATACAGATCAAATATACATATCTTTAGCATATATTATACTATGTACATAATATGGATTTAAAAGTGGACGCAGGTCAAAACCGCTGAATTAACTGCGAATAAGTATACAAGTACACTGATTTGAAAATAAGATGTGATGTTAGGGATTCTATCCTCCTTGTTTTTAGAAACGTCATTTATGAATCATAACTCTTTTGTAGGGCATTGAGAAGTGCCAACAACAACAGAAAAACTACCAGAAAAACAAGAGCATTAAAAAAGCAGAACAAAAACTAAGAAAAACAAGAAAGGAAGGCTAGCTTCGGTACCCGAAGCTTAGAATACCCTTGCAGACCAGTTGCCTTTAAACTGCCTTTAAACTAATCGATTGTATGGCAGCTATAGGATATAGTGATCCGATCTTTGGTTTTTAATTTTCTAAAACGGCATTAATGTCTATGAAAACTGCATTTCTCAAGAATGAATTAATTGTATTGAAAAACACCAGAGTTATGCTTAATGACCCATTTTTTCCCATAGTTCCTATGGCAGCTATAGGATATAGTAGTCCGATTTTAATGAAACTTTCAGGATATGTTAAAATTACTATCAAATAGAGTTTTCCAAGAAATAAATAAATTATCTTAAAAAATGGCGAAATTTTGGCACTTTTTCCCAATCGTTCCTATGGCAGCTATGTGATGTAGTGTTCCGATTCCGGCCGTTCCGACTTATATACTACCTGCAACAGATTGAAGGGTCGGTGCAAAGTTTCAGCCCGATAGCTTTAAAACTGTGGGACTAGTTTACATAGCAACCGACAGACGGACAGACAGACAGACAGACAGACAGACAGACAGACGGACAGACGGACAGACGGACAGACGGACAGACGGACAGACGGACATGGCTAGATCGACTCGGCTGGTGATGCTGATCAAGAATATATATACTTTATAGGGTCGGAAATGTCTCCTTCACTGCGTTGCAAACTTCTGGTCAAAATTATAATACCCTCTGCAAGGGTATAAAAACAAACCCATGGCAAAACTTATAGTACACATGGGGCCCTCGATCACGTTTTACGATTCCGGACACGATTGCGGAAAAGAGAAAGAGATGTGGCGTAAGAGTGAGAAGCAAAGAGAACGCGTTACGCGTGGTCCATGTTCATGTCCATGTCACGGGTTTTGATGTGTTTGTGTGTAGTAACTCCATTTGTCCAGCTGCCCCCACAGTCGATTTTCCTCCAACCCCCTGTTTCTTCTTTCCTGTCAATTCTCTTCCCTTTTATTTCATCCGTCTATGTGTGTCGTAGACCAATCCATTCATCATCATCATGATCAGGTTGGGGAACATCATAATCTGTTTCGTAGTCGTTTCGCTTTTACTTCTTTACGATTTCTTCTGCCCAGTCCCTCCTGTACTCTTTTTCTCCTCTTTCCTAGCTCGTTCTGTGTTTGCTAATTTCTTGTACGTGCTGTTCTGACTTTGCTCTTGCGCTGTCTTCCACTCTCCTCCCCTGGTCCTCTTCGTCGGGTTCTCTTTACCTTTGCCGCGGCTGTTCAGGTAGATAGAAGATACACCTGAGGACAGCCAAATGCTCGTTTGTCTTTGAAATGTATTGAAACTAGTTGACAGTCGGACAGGAAAAAGAATGTGAAATTTGGAAAACAAAAATTAAATATATGAATCTATTCTAAAGCCGAAAATATTGGGCTTTATATTGAAATGAATATTCAAAGTTGTTCATATTCTAATAATGTGAAATTATTATAGTGCCTCTAATGGTGAATGCTAGTGTAGAGTCGGTTTCTTTTCACCAAGCCATAACGTCTACTGCAATCCTCTCTCTCCTCGCATCTGTTCCCACTTTACTCGTCGCTTCCCTTTGGCAGTTGCTTTCTGCATTTGATAATTTATGCAGCATAATCTGGCCGGTGACGTTTATCGCTTGCCAATCCCATTTGTCCCTCCTTTTGGGTTCTCTTCTTCTCCGCAACCCCTCATTTCCTCTCCCATCTTCCCCCTAATCGTATTTCCTTTCTGGGCTTCATCTTTTGTTGTCTGTTTGTGCTGGCACTGAGAATCGTTTCCTTTTACGTTTTATTTGTTGATTTCTTTGATTTCGCTTTTTTACATTTATTTTTTCAGCATGCTCATGATCATGATGTTCACCTTTAGTTTCGTTCCATTTCGTTCCGTTTCTACTGCGCATGCGCATCCTGTTTTCTTTGCAACCGATCCCCGCGTCTTTGTTTTCTACTTTTGTCCCACTTTGATCTCTCTTTCTCTCTCTACCTCTCTTTTCCTCGGGTGAAGTGGCTCTTGAGGTTTTGTGTTGTTTTTGTTTTTACGTTTTGATTTTCCGATCCACTTTGCCGAAGGAGGGAAACTTGGTTTTGCCTTGCGGCTCAGGATCTGAGTTGTCGCTATAAGAAATGGAAATTTATGCCCTGAAGAGTGTGGGGGAAATTAAGAAAGTGGGTCGACAGCGGATCTACTCGGATGTACATATGTACATAGATGTACAACAAGTCATTATTTCCATTCATTATTCTCTTATAATGTCCAAATCTTTAATTCATAAATTTTAGTTTTAAATTACAAAAATGTTGCTCAAACAACTGTAATGAATAGTTGATTTTATAGTATTGAACCTTTACATTTTTATTAGGTTTTTGCACTTAAAAACAGATCATCTCTAAAGACAATTAAATCGTCTGGGTGGCCGTTGTTATGCCATCTTACAATTAATTGTTATTCCATTGATTGCAATATGATTTCCATTCCGTTTGCCCTATTAAGTCATTATTCATTTCGGTAGCAGATCCCAAGTTATGGCCCATGGTAATGTTACTCTCGGCAATGGATCGAATGAGTCTGGGACAATCTGCTAAGCTGCTTACCCACACAACTGTCACGCAATCAGCCAGCCAGCCAGCCAGCCAGCGATCCTCTGCAGACTGCAGGTAACTTGTTTGCCTCTATTTTACCAATTCCCACTGCTTCCACGCTCGTTCTGATTACAAAGAACAGCGGGAACAACAAACAACGGGTAAAAAGCTATGACTCATTGGGCTGTAAAGCCATTCTCCAAAAACGGGCTCCGCTCCATCGGTTTCAGACGGATGGCGTCTACCGCTCTAAGTTGCAGTTGTTGCAGCTGGAAACCGCTTTAACTGTTTCTCTGCTGGAGTCACTGTTCCCTCTGGATGACTATACAGTGGTCACTGGCTGTGGCTGAAACACAATTGTAGAGTTTTTTGTTAGCAATATGAATTCTGGCATTAGGTTTAAAAAACTTTGTATATTTTGAGAAATATTAATTTAATTATATTTTAAACAAGAAAGAAATTAGATATCCGTTCGATTTTGAGAAATATTAATTCAATTATATTTTAAACAAGAGAAAAATTAGATATCCGTTCGTATACAAATTACAAAACTGGTTTTAGAAATAATCATATTTGCAAGATACTTTAATGCATCGGTTTTTATTAAATTTTTATCCAGCAACATTTAGCATATATGTATTTAAAGATTCGTGTGATGGCTAATAATATAAAATTTTTTTTTAAATGTTCTTTAAGTTTGGCATTACAATTTTGTATTATCAATTCAATTTAAAACACTTGAAAATAAAAGTATATGACAAACTGAGAGACGAGTTTTAATTGTTTGAGATCTATTATTTAAAAAAAAATATCATTAGAGCTACCACTGTAATAAGTGCAGCTGAGAAGAAATTGTACAGAAATCCAGAGAGCCGTTGCATTTTGGCCCGTCGAGAGTTGAGCCAGAACCAACAATTACAGCAAAGGGATAATGCAGAATCATCTTCGTTCTCGTGATGATTTTTCTTCGTTTTTTCCCAGTTCTTACTCATTAGCGGCTATTTTTGTACCAGTCATTAGCTTTCATTTACAAATACCTAGCCCAACACATGGTTAGCTTCATTCATACTCGTAGTTTCAGTTTTCTTCAATGATATCCCCTTAAATGGTATTACCCATTAGGAAATGCATAACAAGATCGATCTCTTTTGTTGCTTCAATGCGTTTTGCCCAACCCAGTTAAAGTCTTTTTGGTTCCGATTTTGTGGGTTCATTTTTCGTTATTGAACTCTCGATCTTGGTGGGCCATTGATCTCCACACACTCAACTTCATCGAAGTTCATTTGCGATATTTATTTTCGATTGGTGTACGTTTTGTGCGGTTGAAAATTATGATTAATTAGTTTGATCGAGATGTTTGACTCGGCAAATGTTTGATTTAACGCTTCGTTGATCTCGGCTGTATAAATGGCTGTCGACTAATGGAGTTTTCTTAGCCTAAGCTAATGGGGTATGGAAAATTGAATAACCTCTCAAACTGTTGGATAATGAATTGCTAATTAAATAGTTCTTAGGGATTTTCGTTTTTAATAATACGTATTTTTGTGTGTTTGTAGCCCATACTAAGTATTTTAGATGATTGATTTTAATTAATTTCAAGAATGGGTAAATTGATATTTAAAACATCCGAGATTGTACATTTTAATTTCCTCATTTACTCAATTATTTTCAAATTACAAGCTGTACCACCATTTGCTGATTTTTTGTTGTTGTACGATTTGGGGCCCATTTAAATGAGTCTCGCAGTTGGAACAATGACCGCAATCGTATAGTGATTCGTTTTTTGCTTTACTGCTTTTGTTTTGTTATTTCAGCAATTTTCTGACCAAAACAAAGTCTAATTTAGGAAAACTTTCTTTTTTTTCAATTGCGCAAAAAAAGTGGCGTTATTGTTGTTTTCCTAGTATTATTGTATTTCTGTTGGCCTTTGTGTAGCTTCAGCCCAATAATGATGAGGATGACAACTAAATGGGGGGAAATTCAAACTGGAAGTGGAATGGAAGTTCAAACAATGTCAACAATTCAAAGTTAAATTTGCAACGCTTGGCAGCTACTGTAAACCAAATAAAACCAATTTAAACAAGTAGGTAATTTCAAGGTAGAAATATACGCTCAAGCTTCTGTTTATTAATCAAGGTGAAGACCAACATCCATAAGATAAATTGATCAAGAGAATATACTTTATTAGATGTCTTAAACACTATGAAGGAAAGAATATTATGGGAAAGTAATGTGATATGGTTGTCGATTATCAAAAACCAAAAAAAACCCACGATATATTTGTTGGTTTTTTATTTTCTTTTTATTTGCTCACAGATAAAGTTCGGATAGGTCAATGACAGACTGTCAGCTGAAGTTGAACTTTAATTGACAAAGACACCCCAAAGGGAGTGTGCCGTTGACCAGCTGTCTTCCCACTCCACCTTTTTTCTATTTGTGTGGTCGGTTTGGGGTTTGAGAGTCAGCATTTATACCGCCTCAGGCGGAAATGGTAATACAAACATTATGGTCACAGTGGGAAGATCCGTAAGAACTTCAACCCAACTACAAGGCAAATTTCCAGACAGCACTGTGATGTTGAACTTTCCAAGAAGGCTGCCCCCAACAGAGGCAACTCTTGTATAAATAAGCAAATAATCCACTTATTTGAACAATTCCACAATCAATTATTTATGGAGTTGAATTCTTGAAATGCTCACAATAAAATAGTTTTTATTTTTATAAATTTTGATCAAACCAAAGAAAACAATTAAGAAAAATACAGTCGAGCTTCCTTGCTGTTAAATACCCTGTACCAATACCCTGTATAAGCAAAATACAGTACAAATATATTGAAAACACACATTCATATGTATATATATTAAGGTAGTGCGTTCTCAGCGGCATCCCCTTCCTCCATAACGAGCGTTCAATTTCTTGGCAGCTATTTTGCAGCAAATATAAATCAGTATAAAATTGTTTTATTATATGATTATCAATCACCATTAAGTTGAAAAAATAAGTTGAATCGTCTTTGGTCTGGACTAACTAGTTGTGAGTTTTATATCGGAACTGCGGATCTATGCACATTCATCATTATTCTAGGGAGGCGTCGACTTAACAGCTTTGGTCATAAATTTTCCTCAAAAACTAATATGCAAGCTATAAAAATGAAGATCCTTCTTTTTTACATTGTGGCAAAGCGAAAATGGTGCACTCTAAAAAATGTAATTTATATAAATTGCACTTAAAATAGTATTAGTGTATATTATAAATTTTAATGTTAAACCATATAAAAAATTTTTGATGTATTAATTGCAATCGAAATCAAAAAGGAAGACAAGCATTAGAAATCAGAAATATGTACTTAAATTTGGGCAGATCGTTACCATAGCAGATTTATGGATTTATGAGCCATTCCATAAAGTCAATCAGTTATACTTTAAAATAATATAATTAAAATAATGTAACAATCTTTTCATCTATATAGATTACCTGCAACAAAAATAACTTAAAACAATATATAAATAAAACAATATTAAATATCAAATATTAGAAAGCATAATCGTAAAGTTTATAAAATATAACAGCATACTTGGGATTTTTTTCAGTGCTTTAAATCGCCTCATAAGCACTTTATAGAGCAGGCTGAGTTGCTCTGTGATTTTTGTATGTGATCAGCTCTCCTGGTCTTGCGTTGTTGATCGCAATCATCGTCGGCTATTCCAAGTTCAGGGGATCGCCTCCTCTCCACTTCTACTTCCCTTCGCTCCCTGACTTCAGCTCTCCATTTCGCCTTTAGTTTTGCACTGTCTTTTTATTATTCCTGTTTTTTTGCTTTTAATGAAATTTCTTAATTGAAGCAGCTGGCCGTCAGACGCCACAGTAGACTTGTTCTTCCTCTTCGTCATGTTCTGGTTGTTCTGTTTTGATTTGATCTATATTAATCAAGATCCAAGCTGGCGTCACAGAATATATACATACATATCTATATGCAAACTTACACCCATTCATATTATTATGGGAAGAGCTAAAGAAAGCGAAGTCTTTTGATTAGATTAACTAAGATTTTGCAAGGTTTGGTTAGTTTCACTTAAGGAGTTGTTTATTAGGATTTTCTATTAGAATAAATGAATGTTAATAATAATTCATACTTTAGAAGTGATCGTTTTTAAGCTTATCTGTTCCAAGTAGATTAATGCAAAAATACATTTTCAAAAAAGCATTAAAACCAAGTTTCATGCAATTATCTGAACTCTTTATCGGTGAATTAATTTCAGTAGGCGTAATGAATGTTTAACCTGAGTTTATTTATCTACTATTGCCCCTTTCTTCCCTCGCTTGTGACGCTTTATTGCACCTGTCGCAGCCACCGCAAAAGCATTGAACAATCGTCGTTGATTGGATGCCATTAGTTTGGGAGCCTCGTGGGACACATACACACATAAATTCAATGCGATATGCAATACAATGGCAAATTAGAGCAACTTTTGTTGCCGAGGCGTTGTTGGCAACACAGAAACATTCGGTTTGGGTGTGTTGGCGTTGCCTCTAACGCATTGATGTCATAACATTGTTTGTTGTAGGAGGGCATACCGTAGTCAACACGCACTCAGAACTTGCAACCTTTTGAAATTTGGATTTTAAGATTTGGATTTAAAAATTTAGATTTTTTAAAAATGATTAATGATTAATAATTAAAAAATTAATTTTGGAAAGGCATTTAGGACCGAAAATAAAGTAATTTATTTTATCTTATAAAATTGCATTGTTTTGCAATTAATGTTACATTTTAAATATAAAATAATAAAGAGATAAATATAAAATATGTGGATGCAATTATTCAGTGGTCTATAACTTAACATGTTCAAGTTGCACATACATACAATTTCAGCATACATATATGTAAAGCACAATTTTGGTTGCTTTTGTTCGAAGGGCGTGTATCTGTACATTGGATTCAAACCGTTGACAAGAGGGGAAGTTAAGGGAAAAAGGGAGCGACAGAACACATCAACGCGTGTGTAAATATTTTCGTTGCACGTGCCCTGCTCTGCAATATTCTGAAACGGAAATGCGAAACTTCCTTTCCGCTGTGAGGCCACAAAACCACTCGCTGTGCAATTAATGCATGCAATTTTCCACCCCACCCAACCACCGTCACATTTGTCCTGTGGGAAAATGCAATTTCTCTTTGGTTCACACAGACAGAGCTTGAACTCATCATTTATTTATGGCTTCTGTCTGCAATTGATAATTTAATTTCGCACAATTATTGTTATTTATTATAAGTCCGATGAGCCGCGTCCACGGGAGACACTAGTGGATCAACTTTTATTGCTGCTCTGTGCTGAGGGACGTTAATTTTATTAACTGGGGAATTTATGTATACTGATTATACAACAATGTGCGTATTCATCTCCGATTTTTCGACTGATTAATGCTTTCAATTTTGCATTCCATTCAAAGATCACCGTAAATACTGAATAGATTTGGTTAAATACAACCCAGTTGACATTGACAATGCAAGAAAAGGAAAAAACACTTGTGGTATTAATTTGGACAACATTTTGATAGCTTTATTTTTAATGATTATTTATTTTTATATTATTTCCATTCTACAATTATTATATCTTTAGACTCGTGTAAAGCCCAGTAGCAAAAATATGCTTCTGTATATACCGTTCATCATAAACACTTTTTATTGCAAAAATTTGTATAATTGGCAGTTAAGAAAAACTGATTCCCTATGCCAAGAAAAACACTTAAATGTCAAAATAAGTAATATTAAGTAAATACTCTGGTCATGGAATCATCGAATATTAGAGGGTTTTTTTTCAAGGATTATACTGATGAGGTTTATTATATATACTCGTATATGTACAGATAAATGTTTTGTGTCAAATTTATAGGCCTAATAACTTGAAATTCATTCCCACTAAACCATTTGCCCACACCCATTCCCTCAGCAACTGTAGTCCAGTGTCAATGACCAATTTAAATGAGTGATGAAGAAAATGCAGAAGAAGGCGGAGTAACATGGAGAAGTAACTATGTATAATTTACGCCTCCCACATAAACACGCACACTTGTGCTCTTGGATGTATATCAGTTGGAAACCGATTATTAACTCGATGCTGTGGAAACCTAAACCAACTGCCTCGTTTGGCTTCCGATGTGTTTGTGTTAACTAGCCGCAATAAATACAAATGCGCTTTTGCTCCCACAGCCACCTCCTCCACCGATGATTGGCAGATGTAAAGACGTTCATTAAAAGAGGTTCATTAGACCACTAATAACAAGATATGTAACAGTCTCAAAAAAGCTGCAGCCTAAGATGGAAAACAGAAATTACATGACGCCCAATATGGAAATGAATGCAGTTGTGTGCATTGCGTGCAACAGGAAACAGACGCCTACAAACACATATGCATAAAAATAGCGTGGCTTTTGTTACTAAAATGTTCAAATTTAATTTAACTATTTTAACACATTTGTTACATGTCAAACAAATATTTTTCAAATAATTTTGTTGTGTGTAAAGACACATAGTTTTAATTATGGGAGGTGGTAACCACTGGCTAACTGAACAAGAATTCCAAGTAAAAATCCAAAAGCAATTAGATGACATGCAATCGAGGGAGGGTGACTTATATGTTCCCCTACGTCATTAAATTAATTCACTGGCAAACTCTGCCTCGACGAACTCAACCACAACAAAGATATAAAAAAAGTTATACTCGCCACGGCCAAATGTAGCGTAAAATCATACCAAAACATCAACATCTAGTAGAAACTGCAACAACAACAACAAATACGTATATACGCGTACTCAAGTGTTGCATAAATTAATAAATTCCCCTTAGCTTTGCTTGGGTTGGTGATGATGGCAGTAGGGCCGTACAAATTTCCATATTAGACCCCAAACACGAAAACTGCAGTCACTGCATGAAGGAAATTGCTATAAATTACAACGTATCGCCATGCATTTTCATGGCTCATTTGATTTTCTGAACAACGAAAATAAATACAGAAATGCCCTCAGTGAACTGATCGATTGTGTTGAGTCAGCTGTATAGAAGTTTATGGGAAGATTTCAGGAAGAAGAGTCGTCTTGGGGGTGGGCTTAAGAATAATTCGATGGACTGAATTAAGAAGTGAAGAGTTCAAAGTTGTACCTTTATATGTATTTAATCACAGAAATCGAATTCAATTTATTATCCATTCCAAGATATAGTATCTTTGCTACCAGAACATTCGGCAATATACTAAGAATGAAATTTAATTATATGTCAAAAAAGCATTTCTTTATTTTACATGGATACGTTCCACGAGTTTCATTTTTCTTTGGTAACACCAATAATTCTTTAATAATAGATCTTATTAAAAACTATATTTAAGAATTGTTATTAAAAATAGTTTGTTTATTTTTAATTCTTCTTATTTCGATTCCAATATCAGTTTCCTCCCTGATTACAATTTCCCAACATTTTCTATGCAAATTACAAGGACATCTAAAAAGGCCGCTTTCGACCGCCTTTCTGGCACTTCTGTCAAGTTTGCTGCATGCAACAGATTTTCTGACTGATTGAGCGTCTGCCGCCTTCGTCGTAGCCTCCATGATCAGCCCCATTACGGCAGCAGCAACATCATCAGTGCAATGCTGGTCTTTTGACAGCTTTCGGGCACGCCTTGTCGGCTCATCACTTAAATACTCGAATGAAGCCCGAGCTCCTTGAGTTGGTGCTTCCAACGTTTTCATTGCGGCGGGAGCTCAGCTATAAGCATTAATATGTGGCCGCCAATCAGACTTTTTAGTACTTATTTAAAAATGGCCACGAATATTTAATTTCTTTCCGTTGTTGTGGGTACTAATTTTCGTACTTTTAATGTTAGGAACAACTATATAAAAATTTACACAAACTTAAAAATAAGACGGAATGAAAAAACAAGTTTTAATTAAATTTAAGGCAGAGTCATACCTGAATGTTCTGTGAGTGTCTAAGTTAAAATTATATTAACAATTTCCTAGATAAATAAGGTTTACAGGGTATACGAAGCTTGAGCCACCAAACACTCTTCCGGTTTTTTTTCTATACTCTAAAATTTGCTGGTGCTTTTCAAAAGTTGTCGCCCGAAGCCTCCCGATCCTGCAGTTTTGTCCGTCCAATCAAACACATGTCAAATGTTGCTGATGTTGCCTGTCGCCGCATGTCTGCCATTGGGAGCAGGAACCTGCATCTAATCACAGCTCCGGGCCGCGTTTCACTTTCGCTGTGTCATGTAAATGTGCTCTTACCTGTCCCCGGCCAAACCTTTTCCAACTGCCAACGACCACGCTCGCAACATCACCATGGTCAGCCGTCCACGTTGGTGACGAATCGCACCATATGAATGGGAAGAAATTTAATGTTTGGTTGGATTCTATTCAAGGATGTAATATTTTATTAAAAAATTTATTATTTTTGATGAGTGACGTCCGCGGATCGAAATGGTGTTCTGGTTCCAAGTGGTAATTAAGCACAGATGGATTTTTTATTTAGAGATTATAATTTTTCAACTTTTTAGAAGATCCAAAATGGCCTAGATCGTTAATTTGAATTAAGTCATTAAACTAGCTTAATGAAAATTTCGTTCTTGTTTTTTTTTGAAAGCAGAGAGTAAATTTTTTTCAGAAAATATAAGATTGAAAATTTGTTTAACATAGAGCCGCATTCGTCACTTGGTTTATTACAGGTTTTTATTCGATAGTTAGTACAACGCTTTGGTCAAACCAAGCTCTCTACATATGGAAACTTTTTCTGCTCTTAAGTCTCGCACAGAGAAAATTGTAGTGAAAACAGTATTGGTTATAAATTCACATATTAAAATGCCGTTGCAAATAATCGGTACAAAAAAGTCTTTAAAAATTATTGAATATATCATAAAATCGCATAATAGCCTTAGCAATAAACTTGCATTTTTTGATCATCTTTTATAAAAAAATGTAAATCTTTGGGTTGTAACTAAAAGTGTATTTTAAACACTAAAATAAACGATTTTTAATATCTACTCTGTATATGTATTAATCAAGCAATATTTAAATATTTTTCTCCGTGCAAGCTTTTTTTCGCATCCCTTTTTCCACCCATTTGGCCAGAGCCGAGTGGGCGCCAAAGTAAAGCATTCGACCATCGATGTCAAAGTCGCTTTACCTCAATGCTGTGTCGAAGCAAAGTTGTTGTTGTAGTTTCCGTCGTGGCCCATACACATGTAGTTTGCCACCCACACATGCCGGTTGCTTTTCTCTCTGCCCCTCGGCCTTTCTTTTTGTGCTTTTTAGCAAATTCGCAGTTTGCAACTCCCAATGGCTAAAGCACTCATCGTCCTCCACCATGTGGCTTGGACACTGTATACGGAACATTGGGCTGGGAGTAGGCGAAAATGTGGAGTGTGTTTGGGTGGCAAATGATTGTTAGTTAAAGGTTTATGGGTTTTAGTCAGATCAGTGCTGGAGTACAAAACTTGAATCTAAAAAAAATTTTTGGGAAATTTATACTTTTAAGTGCAAGATGAGGGACATTAAATTGGCATTCCGTTATTACTCTTAAATCAAATATTAGAACTTTTATTTTATCTTAAGCAATAAATTTATGTTAGTTTAATTTTGATTTTAAATTTAACTTTAAAATGAATAATAATGACAAAAAAAAGACTGAACAACATTGCTAAATTCCAGATCTCAATCACCGTTATTCATTCGAGTTATTAAACCATTTGTAGAACTCTTTGCCTTTGTTTAATTCGTATCTTAACAATCATATATTACGTAATCATAGTTAATTATTTTATTTAATCACCTTACCTAATTCTATTGGTTAGCTTAGCTAAGTTTGGACTTAACCAACTTAGTACCCGAACTGATGAGTACTCAAGTCAAAACTGTATTTTTTGCTGAGTTTCATTATTGTGAATTATTTTTCCTCAATTTGTTTTCTGCTGCTGAATTGCTGAATTAACTACTATAAATTCTGTGAAATTATAAAACATAAATCCATTTTGATCAGAATTTGCGCAAGTCAACTGCCACAGTTAGCCGCAGTGCCTGAGGCAACAAAGTTATTAAAAGTCAATATTTTAGCAGCAATGAAGCTAAATGGCGGAAATTCGGTTATTAAAACTTTTTAAGCACTTCCTGCTGATAGATGACTTTTGAAAATTGTGAAGTTAAAACAATATCATGAAGGGGTTTTTATTTTATATAGTTATATAATGAAAATGTAAAATAAATTTAAAACAAATAAAGGGACTGCCGAGACTAAAAGGCTGCATTTGTTGGATGAGGAAACGGAAATGCTCTGACGCCAGCAAAGCCATTGTGTTATTTTAGTCCGGACACAGACAACAGTTCGCTTGTGTTCTTTCTCATCCTGGAGCTGCAATTCGCTTACGTGAGCGAGGTCGAAATCCGGTTCAGGACTACTGAAATGTTGACTTGAAAATGAATTAACATTTTTCACGTTGTCAGTAAAACGGAGAGCGTGAAAAAAGCTGAAGTGGAATACCTTTTTTGGGCCAGGATAAGGGAAAATGCACTGCAAGCTCAGCTCTTCTTCAGTTTATTTTGGCTAAAACCTTTTGGTTATTCCATTTACTTCCCGCCCCTCAATTTTTTTTGTGCGGCCGAGTAGAATCCAAACAGAAGCCCATAAAACATTTGCAGCAGCCTCGTTTGCATTTTATATATAGAGCCGAGGAGTCAGGTTAACGCCTTTTTGGCTTTAATGGTGCAACTTTAGTGCTTAAGTGGTATAAATTGCACTTGCAGTCCGAACAGTTCGTTAAGGATAGTTGGTTCAGTTTGCCAGAGATGCATATCGATAGAGCCAGAACCACATGGAAGTACTCCAACTCCGAAATGCTTCTGGGTATTTCCATTTGGTGTTCTATTAAAATTGCGTTTACTGGCCATTTATAACTTAGCAGCAGCCTAAGCAGGTGAAAGGCGACTTTTGGATTGTTTGAGAGGATAAGAAAATATGTAAATTTTTACCTCTTCAGGTTAATTTAAATGAAGTTGCTCCTATGCGGAAAGTTAGTTCTTATTTCTGGCAAAGGAAGAACAAAGAACCATTTAGTTAGTTAACAATCGCAACCAAGATGTTTTCAAGATGCCAAAGCCTTTTGATTTTTAGATTTAAAAAAAGTTAACAAAATAAAATATTTATTTTTTCGGCTGAATCTGGTTCCCTTATGTACTTAAATGCACACTTTATGATTGACAAATGATCACCATAGCTAATCCAAACCACCATAAAACCAACAATTTCACTTTTCATATTAGTTGCATTCCTCAACTCGTTCCTTACAAAACAACCAAAACAAATGTTAGCAGATCCATCAAAATTAACAGACTCGATTACTTATATAGTAACCAAACGAAATTCGAAATTGAAGAGGAAAGTGGTAAAGTTGAAAAAGCGTTCCCTAAATGAAAAATTGAAGAGTGTAATTATTATTAATTTGTCAAGTATATAAAACAGATGCCCATGCGGGAACAAAAATGGAAAAAAAAATAACAAAATAAGGGAAGGCTGAAACAGGCGGTGGAAGGGAAAAAAGACGAACAGATGCAGTTGCAGATGTGGGCTAAAGCATGAAATGCGTTATTGTGGCTGAGTTGCATTTATTTTTGTTCTTTGTGCCACGTGCCCCACATGGAAGGGCTTCCGAACGAATCGAAGCAAATCAAGCTGGGAACTTCGAATGCAAATAAACAATCTGCTGGAAAATAAAATTAAAGCAATTGCGCAGACTCCCCGCCCGACTCTGTATATAAATATCCGCTCAGTGCTCCGAGCAGTGCCCCCGCCTCTATGGACTCCTCTATTTTTACATCCACCATGCTCCATCCATTAAATGCATTTTGTGCACATTTCGAAATCGTGGCACATTTACATTTTTTCGTTGATTTCTGGTTTTTTGTTGTTGTTTTTTTGGGTTTTTCAGCATTTTGTGCTGTCTGCTTCCCGAATCGAATTGTTTTCTTGTTCGATTTTTAACTTTTCGCCATGAGTAGACAATTTTTTCCTTGACTTTTTCCGCAACGGAAAATCGGAATGCAATTGAGAGCACATCAAATTGAACTCGATTTTTTGGACCCTGTACCCAAAGGTATATTAAGTTTGTGGAAATGTTTGTAACAGGCAAAAGGAGGCGTGGCAGACCCCCCAAATATATATATTCTTGATCAGCATGAGAAACTGTAACAGCTAGAGGAACAATATTAGATTCTTCTAATACTTACAAATATTAAGTTTTTTTGCACAATATTCAAGCTATAGTCTCTGTCTCGCAATTGGATCATAAATTTCTACCGATCCTGAAAATGTCATCAAGTTTTGTTTATTAAAAAGGGCTCAATAAATACGCAAAGTTAATATCCGCTAACTACAAGATTTTTTTTTTTAATTTCCGCTGGCGGACACCTTGTAAACCTTTTTATTATTTATTAATTTATATAATGCTAGTTTCAGTTAAAACTTAAAAACTTTTATGTAATAGAGAGTTAGCCATGGCTTTTCTTTTCTTTTTTCATTATTGATTTATTTAGCTTATAACAAAATTGGTACAGGGTATTTAACAGTCGGGATACTCGACTGTAATGTTCTTACTTGATTTTTTTTGGCAACTAGATTTATTTTAAATCTGAAACGAAGATTAAAGCGTAAAGATCACAGGAGGGAAAATTAGTAGATAATCGATTGCAATCAGTTTCAAAATCTATTTGTTGAACAATTTATAAAGTCGGATATTTATGGAGTAGTGATCTGAAAAATATGTATTACATAAGATAATTTCCACTGATATTCATTAAGTAAGCAATTTTCGTGTTTAAATTAAAAAAAAAAAAAAACGTTTTCCAATGAAAAGACCATTCGAGTATTTATCAGATCGACTTTGTATAAAAATGGCTTTAGTTCTCACTTTTGATTTAACTATTTTCCTCGTTAAAAAAACGGTATCCACTTAAAGCAAGGACTTACCCACAATTGGTGTCATTTTCCTTGGGCAGTGTCGCGTGTTGCAAGCTCCCCAACCTGCTTTTAACCCCAACACCGCTCTCACCTCAAACTCTTTTGTTTTTCCTAGCTTCCTTTGTACATGGTAAAAAGTATATTTTTAGCACAAAACGTAAATAAATTTGCATACACATGGAGTCGCAGTCGCTGGCAAGCAGTCAGCGGGCAAACAATTGCAAAAGGAGAACACCCGAGGTTAGAGGGGATAACCAAAGGGTAAAGAGGACGTTCTGGGCTGGCATTAAAGGATTACAAAAGACAGCAGCAGTTGCCGCATTAATCCTGTTAGTTTATTTTGCACCACACAGCACACAATGTCAAGTGCAGAACAGAGCATTACCCAGGGACAATCCTGACAGACAATCCTAGACAATGGGACTGCAGTGAGGTGTTGGCTTGGAGAGCCCTAATGAAGTCGTATGAATACCCAGGCCGTCTATTACGTGTCCAACCAAGCGAAGCCTTGGGTATTACTTGGTCATGCCATCCTTCAAATATTCAAGATATTTTAAATTAAATTTTATTGGTCTAGGGATAGCAGACAATTTCCATGCATTTTTTGAAATGAACAAGCAGTGTCATCCTCTGAAGCACATATCAGACTATGCAGGCAATTCTCTGACCATTAATCTTGGTGCATTGTTCTTGCTGTGACTAGTGTCATAGTTATAAATAATGCAGAAGTTGAGGTACGAATCGAGATGGCAATAGGGATACGGTCGGACCTGCACTCAAAAAAAAAGAGCGGGCTTATCCGATACAAGCTCGATGAGAAAATAGGATTATTTTAAACTGTTTTGAAAAACTTTTTTTTAATTTCACCAATATTTAAAATGTTTCGAAAAGTCTGAAGATACAATTTAAAGTTAATTAAAAAAATATATTTTTTTTAATTTATGGCTTGAGAATAAAAAGTTCAATTTTGGCAGAGGTCCACGACGCGAGTTTCCTAGTTTAAGTGCACGGAATAATGCGCACTTGAAAGTCGATGGCCAAGGCCCATGCATATCGAGTGTCCACTCAGCCCCACTCTTTGCCATCCTGCCCATTCCAATTCCATTTGAGCAGAGTGCAAAAAAATGCAACCAAGCGTGAAATCAAATAAAACGTCAACCCAAAATGGACACGAGTGGGAGGAAGGGCCCCTGGGCCAACTCGTAAGGAGAACCCACCACCACGAAACCGTTCCATGGAGAACCCACCACATTGATGGTTCAGACCAGCCGCCAGACCAGACCAGCTACTGATGATGTTCAAGTGTCAATTGGGTTTACTTACAGGCCACTTGTCGATGGCACTCTGTGCTCGTATGTGTGTATAAGTTTCCCTTCGATCGCTTCTAAAACGTAAATTTCTTATGTATATACATACATATATGTACAATTGTACATATATGACCGTATATATGCGTGCACATCAATGTAAATGCCGCCTTTTCGTTGCGTTGTTCTTAATCCCCTTCTGCTTTTTCTTCCCGATCTCGTGGTTTGTGTAATTGGATTAGCTGATATTACCATAAATGATCAATTGTGATTTGCTGGAGGTCAAAAGTCAAAAAATACTTTGTACATTTTTTCTGGTATGCAAATATTAAATATGAAAGAAGTGGCAAAATACTGTTTTCATTTAAAAAAAAAAAAAATCCAAAAAAAATGTTGTCTACGGGAAATTGTTTTTAATTCCTATGTCTATGTTAAAGACTATTTTACAAATTTGACCCTAGAACGTATCCACATAGGTATAACCGGAATCGGTACACTATATCAGACCATATGATGGCTTCTATAAAAAATATCACAATAAAACATAAAATAATTCTAGTTCAAGGCACAACCCTAAATATTCCCATATTTCGGATATTAAATAATCAATAAAAAATACATCAACAACGAATGGTGCATAAACGGATTCCATTTGGGTTTATCGTAAAAGATCGGATCGAAATTCGTAGAAAATACAAAGATATTTTGAAATATATGGAGCAAACTTATTTGAAATGTTATCTTTCAATTAAGTATCTTGCACTTCTATTGTTTTCATTACCGATTCGATTGCTACGATTCGATTCGGCCACACTCACTTATCTGACTCTGGAAATTCTAAATAAAAACATTCTCAAAGCCCTTAAAATATTTTATGAAGGAACGTTTTGTTTATACAAATCTCAAGTGTTGCTCAAGTGCAAACTGCATTTAACCCCGCCTACAAATTCGGTTTCTCCGATTCCGCCCGAGATTGTGTTTGGAAAGAGAGCAAAGTGCAGGGCCACCTAATCGGCTGTGGAAATGTGTGCACCAAAGTGCATAGCGATTAGAGAACTGGGTCAATTGCACTGCAAGGGAAACCGAATTATTATGCTTGTTTTTTTTTCAAGGAACTGTAGAGAACAAAATCAAAGCTATTGCCCAGGTAGCCTAAGCACTCAACACTCGAGAATCGTTCTCCAAAATAAATAAGACTCGACAAGAATGCGTTAACCCAATTTCCAAGTAGCCGAAAACAAAAACCAAAAGTGTCTATAACATTTTAATGTATTTTGTTTTTTCTTTTTCGTTTCAGGTATGTACAAACAATTCTGTAATTTTGTGGGTGTGTGCAGTGTTTCTTTGGCTTTGACTCCGGCGCAATTTGCATAATCTTTGGGCCACAAGCAAAACAGCCAAATGTCAACAACTCTATCAGCCAGAAAAATGCATGGCCGACTCTCTTTTGGTAGCAACTTTAAAAACCTCCAACGTCAACCTCAACGCAAATTGGCAACACAAATCTGTCAACTGGCGAGGAGATGGCCAAACAGGCGAGCAACCAAAAGACCCGGCTCACCTGTTGTCTTGGCCAAGTCGGGTCTGGCACTTAACAAGTTTTCAATTTGTAAACGCGCGTGCTTTGAATAGAGATCTTTGGCAGCGGCAGGAGGAGTAGCCGAAGAAGGCAGACAATTGAGCCGAGATTGAATTAGTTGGGGGATAGTGGTGGTGGTAGAGGTGAAGGGGGTTCCATTGGGTTCCAAGTCCAAAGCGGCACGCGTGCTCTACTATAAGCTGTCCCGGGACCAAAACCAAGCCAATTTGATGTCCCACAAAAACAGAATTTTTTCAATTACGCAAAACTTGACTTGCGAATTATTTTTCATTAGTTATATTTTTACTTGCTTAAACGGTGCTTAAAATTGCATACTTTTCGTTACGGGCATTTCATCAATTTTGGGATGTTTGAGCTATAAAAGTTTGCTTGAATAATAAATTAAATGAAACAATTTCTTTAAGTAATTAGTTATCCTAGGCGAGCAATACAAATTTCGTATAATTTCTTTTATATAGATAAGCATTGAAAACATTATTAATCTTTTCACGATATGCTCATTCAAATCATTGTATACAATAAATGAAAGATCCATTTTAAATTCCTCTTCGTTGCCAAGCAAAGGCTTAGATTTGCATTTTTATGGTTACACATCTCAGTCAGGTGATTAAGTCGTTAACAAAGCATTGATTATTTGTATGGTTTACGAGGGTATTACAACACGGATCTCGGTTTAGTTTATTGTCTATATACAGAACGCGTGATGTGGGTTAAATGAAGCTTTGCTCTTCACTTTAGAATCGGTAATAGTAAATTTTATAGCATCATAAGTCGATAAAGGTAGTTGGATATCAATCGACACTTATTTCAGGTAAATGTGCACTCGAATTACAATTAAGCCACACCTTAAACAGTGTCGGTATTAAATCGCTCGATAACTGTAAATAATAAAAAATTCTCAGTTTTGTATTAATGTACTGCGCATTTAGTAAATATCGCTAACGAAAATGAATACACTTTTAAGAAATAATTACTATTTTACTAATAACAATTAAAAATAGCCTTCAAGAGCATCAGAGAAAACAGAAGCCAACTTGAATGTTTAAAAATGTTTAATCGTTAAAATTCTGGCCAAGAATGTCCAAAACCTTTTAAAGCAATAGATTTTATTTCTTACATGTTTTGTTATGCATGGCCATTGTTTGCTATTTTGTTGATTGCCTAGGCTTTGCCATTTTATTTAAGCATTTGATTATGATTTGTTTGTTAGTGTGTCCCGGTTCTCTTCTCTTGATAATGACTCTTGTTGTCATTATGCTTTGGCTTTGTGGTTTCAGGTTTGTTTTGTGTTCTGTTGCACGTGTTTTGGGTGAGAATAGAATTTAAAAAAAAACTAAGACTTTAGAATAAGAGGGAAACAGGATACAGTCAATTGGTCAATTTTGACTTTTAAGATCGTAATTATGATGACTTTAACTCTAAGACAATTTATCTTAATTTCCAAAAAAGTATTGAGTAACGTTTATAGAAATGAGCTTGATTATATTTAAATAATATGCTTGGTTACTTATAAATGGCACAGGATTTAACAAAAGTATACCATTAAACAAACTACAAACTTCCACAATATAATGTGATATAATTGTCTTTAAGTTGAACGCAATGGCTTCAAATGCCCAAACGCTCGACCATTTTTAACAGTCCATATAATCGAACATCAATTAAATCATCAGACAGCCCGCAACCATATCTAATAACTATATCAAAATGTTAGTTGTTCGTAGTTAGCTTGTAAAATTGGAATTACAAATTGAACAAGAAAATTGTCAAATTGGCCTATAATATTTACACGCATTGCATTGCAATGGATCGCATTGCATTAAAAGCTGGGAATTGTTAAATAACAAATTTGCTTTTGACCATAAACGGTTGGCCTAAGTCGACATAATCAACTGAACACGTTAATAAATCATTTTTGACCAATTCAATACACCCTTTCGGCTCACTGCCATTGGGGTTGGGGCTGTTGACTGCTAACGCATTTGGTCAAAACCAATTCATCAATTGCCCAAAAACTTGGCAAGAGCTGACCAAACGAACCAATCCAAGCAATGCAACCAAACCCACCAAATAAGTCAAAATGCAGGTGGCAAAATTAGACAGAAATACACAAAAACTCCAAAAATACATAAATATTTTGTCATTGCGAAAGAAATGAATAGAGAAAAAAATATAAATTATATTGACAGCATTGCAGATTTTGGTTTCGCTTATGCAACTTATTTTTTATTAATTTTTTCATTACTTACTCTGCGCCAAATTTATGTTCACAATGTTGGTCAACAAAGAAAAACTAAAAAAAATCAAGCGGAAAACAAAACAAATCACTTTTAAAACCGGCGCCGCAATGTCTCTACAAAAAATAGTGCCAAACAGAAAAACAAAAGAAAGCGGTTGTCGAGAATATAGACCATGTTATTCGGTTGAAATTTGTTTTTCTTGTAGGAACATCTAAAAACAATTGCGCAAGTATTTAAAGAGGGGCTTTGTATTTTTTTTAATGCAATTGGTTATTTGTTTATTGTTTACGATTTGAATGAAGACGTATTTTGATACAAAAAAAACAACTATGATTTATCATGCATTATGCTAAAAATATGTCCAAATAGGCCTCAAGATTAGTATTCTTTTTTATTTACTATTAAGCAGTGACTACAACTGCCTTAACCGGAGACAAATTTTACGCAAAGCATAAAACAAAAGGCAAAAAATATAGAAAATCAAATTTATCATCATTATCGGTATAATGAATAAAAGGAATGACATCATCAACATCGTATTCAACAACAAGAGGCAAACTCATTTTATCTCGCCTTTTTGTTTGTAAATATTTTTGACGCCTTTTCAGGTGCAACGATGCAAAACATTTTCGCCACCCCCTCTCCGATCGTATGATTTCAATAATTGCTTTGCAATTTGCCGCCTGAAGCTAAACAAAAACTTCAACGTAATAACGAAATAATATCACGATAAATTCTTGGCATACAAAATGATTTGCTGTATTATTTTCTTACCACGTTATCCATACACGTTTGTTTGTCAAGTGTGGTAAAAACAGTTTTTGAAATATCAATTTACAATGGAAGGAGGTGCTGAGATCTCCGGGGATTGTTCCATATTGTTTATGAATTGCTACACCAGGTACCTCAGAATTTTAAAACTCTACTTGTGTTATCGAATCACGTTCCCTGTCAGCTACTGAAATAATAAATATTCTGAGACATGGTTTTCAAAGGCTTATTTAAGTTGACGGATTTAAAAATAACCAGGCTATCATAGAGCTTAACTGTAATTTCTTTCTACATCTTCAGCTAATGTCAAATTTCCAAACATTACTTTCGTAAAACTTTCACTAAAACTACCTTTAAAAAACTATGAAACTTGCTTTCCTCCCATAACCCATAATCTATCCAAGCTGAGGGCTCGTCTTTTCCTAACTGCCAATAACTTATGCTGACCCACAGAAATACCCCAGTGAATCTGGCAGCGCCCGAATTCCCAACAAATTATTGTTAATTTTGAAGGGCATGGAAAGTAAATTAAACAAAAATATTTGACACTTTCGAAGTATTCATTTTAACGGAAGAGCTAAATCCAATTAAAAACATAAAGGAAGATGAAATTCAAGTTTTGTCAATCCGGTTCAAACGATTATGCGTTGTTACCTTCGTGATTTCCAGGGAATCGGTGAAAATGAGCCAGACATCGATCATATAATTTGCCTAAGCTCGGGCTAATGAATCGTTATTTGGTTCAGTCCCATACGAACGTATAAGCACGCTTCCACATTGGATAAAAAAGCAAAGAACTGAATATTTTTAACACTTAACCAAACACCTCATAAATTTTATGAGCCCGGACACGGACCGACAACCAAACTAAAACTCCACTCATTAGCACCAGAAAGGCAGCATAGCACAGCACGCAGAAAAAAGGAAAAGCAAATCAAGAACCGAATCCCTTGGAAGCCAAACCCAGTTAGAATTTTACTACTTCTCTGCCTTTCCGTGACTTTTATTTCTGTTTCATTCGAATGGCTCGTTTCACCGCCATATAAGAAGTTCGGGTTTTATTTTTATTTTTTTGCATAATGTGCCGCGTTTGAAATCAGTGTTTCTGTTATTTATTTCGTTTTTGTTATTTTGGTTTCAATTTTTAAATCACTTTTGGCCATCGCACTCTGTCTGACAACTAACACAACGCTAGTGGCCGGCAGCTTGTCAGAGAACTACACCCACATAAATAATTCCAGCTTGTGCTTGGCCTTATGTATTTATACCCTTTAAGAAAAAGATATTCTAATTTTGATCATACGTTTGCAATGCTGTGAAGAAGAAACTTCTAGGCAATCTTGTTATGGGCAATTCCAGTTTTGATGTCTCCAGTCTTAAACAAACTTGTATAAATAATAAGTTCTTCCGGCCAAATTAGAGTGTTTTAAACTGGAAGGGTATTTTAAGCTTCGGCCCCGAGACCTTTCTTTTTTATAGAACTTATATTATAGATATTTTAGGGTAAAAACCTTTTAACTCTCTAACTAGTAGCATACTTGTTATTTCCTGCGTTCACTTATTTTTACTTTGCTTTTAGTCATTGCGATATTAACCTGGCTAACTCGGAAAACACGAAAAGAAAATATTTGTGCAAGCGCTCCTTCGACTTATTTCTAGGCGTCTTAGAGTAGATGTTCGGAGGGAGATATGTATATGTACATATGGTACAGGGTATAGACAATTGTAAATAAGGTAAGCAATCAGTGGAGCTGAACACAGTAGCTGTCGTATTTGCGTGCAAATCAGGTTGAGTTTGTGTCGGTGAATGTCGGTTTGTGTGTGCCCGAGTCTGCTGAGATTAAAAATGTTTAAATATTTATTAAATGTGGGAGCGTGCAAAAGACAAGTTTGTGAGTCAGCTTAGAATGGCTGGTTTGCTATATGCTCGCAAGCTCGATGTTGTTCGAGTGCTAAACGAATGCTAAATATTTGTGCTGATTTATTTGGTGCATTAGACGCTGGCACTAAGTGGTATTTTAAATATTTGGAACGAGTCTTCCCAAGAAAATAGATAAATTAATTATAGTTTATAGTTGGCTAAATGTTTCCGTCTGAATCTGTAGCTGAGTATGATAAGTTCATCTGAAATGGCATTAATTCAGTTTCGCTCTTGTGTGCATTATGTATATGTCTTTTATATTTTCATATCTGATTGCCACATAAACCGCACCGGAAATGCGATATCCACTGATTGTCAAGAGGCCCGACTTTGAGGTTAACTTTCTCAATGCAGACCGTAAAAATTGTAAGCTGAGATCCGAGACTTTGAACACTGGATAGCATTCACACACACATACGTACACAGTATTGACAAGCTAGGCAGCCAACGATCCATACATCTATCTCCAATGTGTAATTGTTGCATTGGGAGCAGATACATTTGTATCTCGGCGTCTGACGAAAGGCTTTCAACGTCCACCAGGATGTGCCGGGCCATCAAACAAGACGTTGACTTGACTGGGCGTACAGTCGTCTCTCGAGCTGCTTGATTTTTTAATTATTTATGCTTAAGACACGTTAATGATTTTCCAAGGAATTGCCACAGAATGCCACTAACTGGTTTTGCCATCTCCCTAGCTGCCTCGCACATTTTCCCCCTCAGTCTTGGCAGACGATTTTATCCGTCTGAAGTCAGTTGGTCGCTGTAATTGGTTACACTTAGATTGTGCCTCGACTCAATAGTTGACCCGTTAATCGAGTGAAACGACATGTCTTTCCACTCAATTTGTCACATTCCTTTGACAAGTGTTTATGTTCGTGATTAAGTCTCTGGTATTTATAAGTGAAAATATGATTTTTAGGTCCGAACTGAAAGTTTGCCAAGATTGCTTTTTGGATGTTTTGAATTCAGTAGGAGAAATTGAAATAAATATTTATATAAATCAGGGTTTCACGTAACTGGAATTCTTTTCTAGAAAATCACGTTTTCCAGTTTATTTATATCAGAAATAATTCTTTAGTATTCTCATGACAATGGAATAAATACCTAGACATGAAATCAGTTTACATTAAATCAACTCTCATAAATCCCCTCATTCATTTATATAATCTCAGATTATTGCTAATTGAATGGAATTCTAATGAAAATTTGCCAAGTGATTCAGGCAAACATTTGAAATGTGCAAACACAAAAGTTCAAATAAAAAATCAATATAGCTGGGGCTTATTTAGACAGGCAGCCTTTAACGACGCCTTTGTCTATATATGTTTACTTATATGTACAAATGTATGACGATTCCTATAACATGCACTTGTGGTGCACTCAATATTCAATGGAAAACGATGCATCAAAGTCACATACAGAGGAGACACTCGTCATGATGTCGTGTTTTTTTTTGTTGTAACCTTCAATTGGGTGAGAAACATCTTACAACACACGATTTGTCCACACAGCGGCACACATTAAGACACTCTGATGGTGGCATGACAATTGAATTGCAATTAAGCGGCCAAGTGCAATTAACTCAAACAATTACCAAGTCACCAAAGTCAGACCCAAAAGTTACCGCCAAAGCTGTAGCGGTCATAATTGGTTTCCCCGTAAACGTTTCTTTTCGAATTTGGTTTCGTTTTAGTTTATACTCTGACCAAAAGTACACTCGCTTAAATGGTACAGTATGTAGAAGGCTTACTATAATAAATGTCGAAGATAAAATAGTTTTTCGCCTTCAGCATAATGGTTTTAAAATACTTCCTTCTAAATTAAACTTTTTTTAAGATTCTATTATTTTGAGAATATAACCAAAGTCGGCCTGCTTTAGTTAACCCAATTAAATTTTTTTTGCGTTGTTAATTTGTTTGTTTGTGTTTTATTGGACATGAACCATGTGCAACATTGGCACTTTGCGGTTGATTTAATTATAATCAAAAGATCATAAGGAGAACTTGAACCCGATATAAATAACCTCTTTTTATACCCTTGCAGAGGGTATTATAATTTTGACCAGAAGTTTGTAACGCAGTGAAGGAGACATTTCCGACCCTATAAAGTATATATATTCTTGATCAGCATCACCAGCCGAGTCGATCTAGCCATGTCCGTCTGTCCGTCTGTCCGTCTGTCTGTCTGTCTGTCTGTCTGTCCGTCTGTCGGTTGCTATGTAAACTAGTCCCTCAGTTTTAAAGCTATCGGGCTGAAACTTTGCACCGACCCTTCAATCTGTTGCAGGTAGTATATAAGTCGGAACGGCCGGAATCGGAACACTACATCACATAGCTGCCATAGGAACGATTGGGAAAAAGTTCCAAAATTTCACCATTTTTAAAGATATTTTATTTATTTCTTGGAAAACTCTATTTAATAGCAATTTTAACATATCCTGAAAGTTTCGTCAAAATCGGACTACTATATCCTATAGCTTCCATAGGAACGATGGGAGAAAATGGGTCATTGAGTATAACTCTGGTGTTTTTCAAGACAATTAATTCATTCTTGAGAAAAACAGTTTTCATAGACAGTAAAGCCTTTTTAGAAATTTAAAAACCCAAAAATCGGATAACTATTTCCTATAGCTGCCATACAAACGATTGAACGGTTTGAAAGCAACTAGCCTGCAAGGGTATTCTAAGCTTCGGGTACCGAAGCTAGCCTTCCTTTCTTGTTAAAGCATATTTTGTTTACTCTTTCTCCCCGCCGGTCACAAAGTTTTCCCTATTTTGAATAAACCCCAAAGGCTTCGCACGCTCTAGTTTGTTTGTTGAAATGCAACTGAAAAAAATAAAAATTAGCCTAGACAATGCAATTACTGGTGAAATTTGTTTTAAATGACATGATGGAATCGAAAGGGAGGAGTCTGTGGAGAGAGAACTTGCTTATTGAGGTTGAGCGAAAATTGCGTAGAAATCATTTTCTGAGGGGAACGGAACGGAACTGAGCTGAAAGTGGGTTAAGAATTGTCATAATTGTTTTGCACATTCTTATGCCATTTTTTCAGCAATAAAGACATTGCAATTCTAAAGCTCATTCTTGGAGAATGTATTACAAATACAGAAAGAAGAGCGAGATAATTGCGTGAGAAGTCAAGCTAAGTGAATATCAGTTGATTTCTTTATAACAATTATAATTAGGCGACTACGGGAATGATAAAGAAGATGTTATTACAACGCGTTTATTAAAGATAATTTTATAATTCATTAAGGAGCTCCTTTCAAAGTGAAAACTGAATGCAAGGAGGTTTTAAATATACTTTTAAAGAATTTACATTTTTATTTGATGATGTATATTGGTTTTTTCCAGTCACTGTCACAAGTTAAATTTTACTAAATAATGAAATCCCTTTTTTTAAATGGCCCAATCTCCCCCAGTTTGATTTGTATTAGACAGACTACATTTGCCTTCGGCTATATAAAAATCTCCCCCATGGTCGTGTGTAAGTCTGTTGCTCTGGTTTTGGAATGGAACCCAATTTTACTCGACTCGTGCTATTGACAGCTGACATTACAACAAGTGTTTTGAGTCCTCGCTTAGGGGTGTGTGTTTGTTCTTGTAATTGCATTGCTTTCTTTGGCCTGGCTGCAATTTCAACCCCTTTTTGGGGACAATGAGGAGCGGAAGGGATATGGAACCCACTCCACCAAAAAGGCCATATGGCAGGTGCCTCTCTGCTCTTCACTCAGCTCAGCTCAGTCCGAAAGCAAATAACGTTTTTTTTATTACGATTCTGAAGGAAATTTGATACTCCCTAGTCTGCTTCTCCCCATTGATATTTCTCGCTCTGCACTAAAAAAAACGTTGTCAATATTCGCCCTTGAAAACGGATTTTTTTTTTGCATATTTCCGGCTATTCTAACTAATCCAGTTTTTGTTTATTATGGGAGCATTTGAAGTTAGAGTTACTTTTATGTTTATACATATTTGTACCAAGTAAAATAAATAAAATATAATATTTATTAAACAATTTTTTTTTTCTAAAATCAATGCATAACTCCAAAAATATATTTGATAAGCCAAATTATATAAATTGTCATTTGAAAATATACTTTAAATACACGTTTTTCAGAGTGTGCAATCTGCCACCATAGGATGGTGTTCCCATACTGCGTCCTGCAAGTCCAACCCTCCGTTTGCGTCGGCAATATTAAAGTTGTTGCAAATTCTATCCGAATATGCCAAAATTTGTCGTTTGCAGCTGTTGCCAGCCTCGTGACCCCTCCCCTTATCCATTCGCTCCCGATTGCATGCCCACGCTTCAGCGAATTTGTTTCTCAGTCAAATATCTTTCCGCTTAAGACTACGCCAAGAAAGGATGTCGCCGAATTAAATATGAAACGCCAGAGTTTTCTTTCTATTTTTTGCTCAGTTGTGCATAAATTGTGTTCTGCTTAACATGTGCTTTGGACTTTGTCGTAGCTTAAAAACGTCAATGTCAGGTTTCTTTTATTAAGTATATGAGTATAATTAAAAGATCAGCTAAAATTAAAGTTCCATTTTCCTTCTTTAAATTTAACTAAAATAAAGTTAGCAGCTAAAAGAAGTACGAAATAAATTCGAATTTATTTTCTTGTATAACAGATGTGTAATTTTTATTTAAAGATCTTCGCAGTTTATTTTTGTTTTCCTTAACACTTTTTTAGAAACACAACTTTGTCAATACTATATTGAGTCCCACACACAGATTGCCAGTGAATTATCTTCTTGAAGTATGCAAACGAATGTGAGATTTCTTGCCTTGATTTTGGGATGCCGGTTATCCGATGGTAATTTAACGTTAGAAATCTTTTGTGTTTTTAATTTGATTTTGTTATATTGTTATTGTTATTGTTTTCTTTTTTTTTTGTTAGCTGAGAAGTCCCTCTTCAAAACTATATGCCTACAAATATGGAAGTACCATCGAATTAATCGCCACTTTGCGTTTTCGTTTTTGTTTTCGTTTTATACTTTGGAAACTGAAAATGAGTTCCTACCTGTAGTGACCTTCAAGTCGAAGCTAACTATAAATAGTGATTGTCATCCACACAGATCTAGAAGAGATACAATCCGACAGTTTGCCAGCTCATTCATAATTTCATTCAAAAACGATTGAGTTTTTTTTTACTCTTTACTTTGATAAGTTGCCGCACTTGACGGCACTTTAATGTTGACTTGTGATGGATTTTTTGTTGTTGCGTTTTTCCCATTGGTGATGTACTTGAAAGAGTGCTACAACACTCCACTAAAATATAAAAAAAAAAACATTTTTCCAAACAAAAAAATTAATGCTAATAAAATTGAATAACATGACGCAGATTGATGACTGCCAGAAACAAGTCCTACTACGTATTCAGTACAAAATGTATTTGACGCATGTATCTCTCAATTTGTATCTGCCGATTAGTTTAATTTTCAGTCAAAGCAGCCAACGCATGGCGATCACAAGTCGTTTCTAATCTTTTTATTCATTTATTATAAATTTTTAAATAACTTGTATTGCATCCCGCCGCTTTGCGATATAAAAAGCTAAGCTTTTGAACGAATAACTTTTTAACTAACTTAATTTTATAGAAAATTGTTTTATATGGTTAAAGTTATCAAGTAAGGAAAATATTAATCAATTCACCTAAATTCGACAAATACTTTTGTATAATTAATATTGATATGACTGAGCAAATTTCAGCATATATAATCTTAATTTAAGTAATATTATAATTATTTATATGTATTAAATATAA